>LPNX010206048.1:29059-72148 GCA_001517045.1 Pseudotsuga menziesii
TGTAATCTTGTAAAGTGGTAACTTATTTTGACTCCATTATCTAGGCACTGGTCTTGTTTTATATAAGGTCTTAGCCTCATTCTGTAAACGATCCTTTTAATTNACCTCAAACATAGTCTTTCCATAGGGACTACCCCCTTGGCTCTGTTGGGATCTTGCCTAAACGGAGGAGTTGCGGACTGTGGTGACAGTGGTCCCCAGCTCTCACTTGCCCCCAAGGACACACATAGCAGGTTGTGACTTTCCTGCACCTTAAAGTGTGAATTAGGCGGCAACAGTCCCTATGATAAGTAAAATCTAATGTTTTTAATCTACAAAAGAAATGATTGATTCTAGGAGTTAATGTATTGAATTAAATCTTTAGCAATGAGTTACTACAAATGAATTATAATAAAAGCAGCATTGATAATTCAAACACCATTAATGACAATATACAGAAATTGAATTAACCATAAAAATGCGAAAGACCTGTGCCAATTGAATATGGAGTGCTTGTGTAAAAGGGTTATTGTGGTTTCAGTGAAAGTATTGCAATGTCTCGTTGGTAAGTTTTAAGATTTATTAGATGAGTTGATTAAGGAGTGGCTTAATTGTTGGTTGTTTTTATCTATTTGGTAATTATCTGGATTATTAGCAGGAAAGGGGATTCTCAATATACCACAAAGGTACAGGGAATATGTCTAGACACACACATTGTGGTAGCACACGAGGAAATGTGGGCTGAATGGAGTCGCAGGGGAATGTTCAACACTACACCAACAAGGATGTAGCCTAACGGGGCCCCGCGGTCACTTTTCAATGGTTCCCGCTTCATCTGTACAATTTCCCCACATGTAGCAAAACACAACGTTGGATTTTCATTGTTTAGGGAGATTAATTAAAAATTAGACTAATTACTAGTCACCTAAACCCTTTTCTGATACTACCAACTGATCAGACAAAGCTGCGGTGGAAGTAGACAATACGAGGATGAAGGCCTTGTAAATTTTAAATGTTTTTGAACAAATTTTTCTGATTAAAAAGTAAATCCCAAGAGCCTCTTTCCAGATTCAGTACTCGGGAAATCCCTTATCCATCAACATGTACTTGGGAAAGCAAGGGGGTTTATTTTAAACTCAACAATGCATAAAAAGAAAATTCTCTAATTACTACACTGCTCAAATCTTTTCCCATTCGGTACTTCGATATAGTGCAGTGGGTAAGTATTCCGATTACTTTGCAAATAAAAAACTTAAAGAAGCATTGAAATAGTCAAAGAAACCAACAATCTACACTAACAACATGAAAACCATGAAAAAGGACATTGACGCAAATCCCCCCACGGGGGTGGGTACTGAGCTCTGATGAGCCTACTCAATCCTTATTACAATTTTGAAAACATGAAATAAAAGTGCACTTTGGTCCTGATACTTTGAATCCAAAGGATTACAACAACAGAAAAGAAAATAATTTTGGTGAAAGGGGAACTCCGTTACGCTCTTAATGGTTCATTTTCCAGCAAAACGGCGAGAATTTTCTTCTCCTTTTTCTTATACCTGCAAAAAATCAGCAAGCAATCAAATACAAAAGATGCTCAAAAGACACTTGTCTTTGAACAATCTTCGAAAAATTAAAAGAAAAACTCTAAGTCAAACTAGTGTAAGGAAATAACAAAAGAACAAGTCCTTTTGTGGATCTTGGCTTAGTTTTAGGGCAGCCAATGGAAAGCACTCTTATCTTGCAAGATTTAAGTTTTCAACTATAAAAAAAAATACTTTTATCTTACCCTTTAGACCTTAATAAAGAAAGCAGCTAAGAAACAAAAGAATCTATATACTAGATCTAGCTTGCAATATGAAACTTCTTTTATGGAACAACTAGCATCTATTTGCATTTTCTAGAGGAACTAGATCTAGATGTGATTTTAACCCTTTAAAATGATAGATCTAATTCAATTTGTAAATTTAAAATAGTAAACAAAGTAGAGAAGGTATAAGGAGAAAGAGAGGAGTGGCTTGGATCTTTGAGCAAAGAAGACTTCAAAGGTTTAAACGTGTGGAACACCGAGGGTTTGATCTTCTGTGAGATCTAAAAGAATAGGAGCAAGCAAGCTCTTTCCTTCTTCAAATCAGATAACCTGCAGCTAGCAACATACTTGCACACAACCCATTCAATCTAGAAATGGAACAAGAAAGAAACCAAGACAATATGAGCATAAATAAATGATACATATAAATATTGAATCTCTAACTTACTGCAAATAAAATATTAACTAGATCACACAAGTTCTAGCAATCTTTCCTATAAAATTGATGCCAATCCTACTAGTAGGCTAGATTTTCATAAAGCAAGTGCACAAAGACCAAATACAGGTTACCTCATGAAACCGAGATAATACATCCACACAATTGATAGCATCACACAACATGGACCTCTAAAGCCTCTTTATTTCTCAACATCAAAAGATAGTACAACAAATACAATTCTCAAGCCTTTGCTCAACAAACTCTAACTAGTTTGAAAGAGGAGAGCAAAGCTTTATTTATAACAAAAGCAGGCCCAGGGGGGCACCACCAACACTGAAGATCAAGCTTAGTTGAGCTTGAGTGATCCAAGGAATCGGTGGGGAGATTATTAGTCTAACTGAAGTGTTGGTATGGAGTAGGTGCCACCTCAAACTAGGCAACCTCACTCTACCGACCAAGCCACATCAACACCACTCGCATGCTTCTTCTACCTCACGCGAATACTCCCACAAACCTCACGCGAGTGGTTATACCAATAACATGCACTTCCTCACAATAATGTAAGCATATGGTATACTCACATTAATAAATAGAAAACATTTAAATGCACTTCACGCATGATGGGGGTCCACTCCCTCATGCTACCGTAGTACCACCACACTTAACATGACTTGTAGAGGTTGACGCCATCCTAAATAAACACCCACTACCACATAACAAAACCAAAGTTTAAACTCCTCATATGGAAAGGGACGCATGAGATGGGGCCCTCATGCCAAATCATTTCCCAATCAATTGATTCATATTCCAATCTTCTAGCGTGGGCAATCCTTCATGTTAGCTTTGGGGGTGATAGTTTGAACTTAGTGTATTTGCTAGCCTCCAAATACAACCCAAATACGTGACGCTTTCCTCATGTAATGAGGTCACCATTATGGGGACAACCATGCCCCATCACCATTTAACCACTAAAATAATCACCTTTTTGACTTATCACTATTTTTACTTATGCCAAAATGATGCTCTTTTAGCATTTAAGTGTCGATTTAATGCTCTGTTAGCCAAATAATGCCTCACGGGATGTTTAGCTGCCCGAAACTCATGAAAAGTGGCCTCGAGGTAAAGAGTATGCTCTGAGTGTCAAAACGAGCTTCCCCACGCCAAATTCCGCCTCCGAATCAAGTTTTTATTCCATTTACAAGTATTTTAATTAAACCATTAAAAATGGCTTAAAAGACGGAAAAACTTATTTTTCTCGGAATCGAACAAAACTCTAGGGAGGCCTAGCACATGTCCATACGACTCAATTCGAATGCCTAGCATGTTTATAAAAACTGACACAGGGGCTGTAATAACCTCCTATGGCCTAACCAACAAGACGACTACCCCAGCTTTGGAGGTGTGAGTGAAAAACTCTGAAATTATTAGTCATTTGTTTAACAAAAAATAATTACCGAGAGAAAAAACACTCTGGGCTAGTCAGATCGATGCCTAAGTCTAGGAAGCTAAGCCTTTTATAAAAATTGGCAATGCTAGCACATTTTTTACAATTTCCCCAAAGGGGTATGAACATGTGTTACAAAAACTTCTGAACAGACTCCTAGAAAAATCCTGGCGGACTTTTGAACTTTGCAAAATGAACAAGTATACTTGTTCCACTTCGCTGGCTTGCTTGAAAATCCTACCAAGTACAATTTAGGTGGTAACAAGGGGAAACAGATGCGTGGTAAGCTTAATTAGAAAACCATTGTTTCTTTCAGTACCTTGTGTTAGTTGCTTCTCGTTTTAAAAATTAATCCCTCCTTGCTTTCACGATTGAGGTTCATTTGAACCGAAAGAGATTCTTGAAGATTAATTTTTTCTTTTTTAACAAACAAACACGGTCTTTAAAAACCTTAAAATCAACAAGACTCCGTTGTGTATGCTTTGCACCGCTGTGGTTTGACCGAACAGTTGGCTACATTAAAAGCAACGTGTGTGACTAGCCTAATTAGTCTCACACTTGAACTAACCTCCCAAGGAGAAATCTTGTTATCACGGATCCTGTAGTTGCACCGATAGATGAATCCAATAATGGATGGCAAAGGGGACAAGCAACCAAAGCCGCGACCTACGAAAACCCTAACCCCCAAAAGATGGATGGTTGTCACGCCGGTTAGGGATTCCTTCGCTTTATGCCACTAGAGAAGCCCAAGTGACAATGGGGGAGACCCAGATCGATCCTGAAAGAAAATACCTAAGACAAATCACCAAATCAGACTCATGACAGAGAATACATAAGGTGAGTGTCTGAAACCCTAGAATTAAGGATGAGCCACAAATTAATGATACCTGAGTAGGGTGGTTATTCTAGACTGGAAAAGTTACCCAAGTGAAAATATCAGTTGGCTTAGTGCACCTCCTTCCTTGCAGATGAAATGGGTAAAGAAAAAGATGCAAGATATATCCCGAAACAAGCTTAGTACAGAAGAGAAGCAACGCGAATCATCAGATCATCAACTCATTTACAAAATACACAGAGAGTAATCTTAGACAAATCTTCTAGTCAATATTTTGGTGCTAGAGCTCATGAATACAATGGGGGGGGTCACCTCTCTTAAATAGTTTGAGAGTGTTCCCACATTCTAACCAACTATCATCCAACAGTCAAGATTAAGACATCTTCGACGGTGGAGACAAAAAATACATGGATCAAGTGACTCAGTCAACCAAGAGGGCACACTTTGCTCAAGGATGCCTATCCTAGATGAAAGTCACGATATAACATAAAGTGTGACATAGTAATACATGAGAGGGGGTCAATAGGGGCTTAATTCACTCTAGGCCCCTTTACAACTTCAAATCATATGATATAACAATACAATACATCATTAACGAAAGGGCGGCTCCCCTCACTGACTAAGCCATAATAAAATAATTCAGATATCTGCTGAAGGAATGTTGAGGATTCTGAGACACATCAAACTCCAAATTTCCAAGCCATTTCCTTGACCCAATTGGCCACATCAATTTTTTCAGTGAAATTCCTAGTTCATTTTTGCTAGTACATTCTCTAGAAAATGATAAATCCACCATAATTATGTCCAGGATGGGAACTAGGGAAAACTAATTGCTTTGGATGATTTGGAGACAAAATAATGGTATAAGTGACAACTCATACCCCCTGGGACACTGCACTGCTCTAGGAGAACCAAACATACTGCCATCTGAAATAAAATTTGATCATTTGGCCAATAATTAAGTGATAATAATCACTTATCAGGAGAACCGAGGCCAAACTCTCAAAACTGAAACCGCAGTATTGGTCCTAGTCATGTCTCGAACAAATATAGACCATGTTGTTTTCTGTGTCACTACCTCGGGAACCGTCCTTGATTTGGTCAAACTGGGTTGACCAAGTCAAAGTACCCAAACTAAAGGTGAGATACTGCATCAATATGATCCTGTAGGATGTTAGCATATTTAGACACTTAGGAGTTAGTTAAGATCAATTTGTGTAATATATCCGTTAGGTAAAAGTGTGTTTCTTTAGTATGCATTTGTAAATATTCTAATCCGACGGTCACGATATGTTCTAGACATAGAGTGATCCGATGGTTCAACTTCTCTTAGATCATACCTACCATTGATCCGTGGCTTAACACTCGATTGGTCCATGATATCTATTTAAAGAGCATGGAGGGTCCTTGGCTAGTTGATCGATTATGAGAAGCTCATGTAACTTTCTTTCTTTTGCATAATAAATTGCTCTAAGTAGAGCTATTTGGCTGGGGCCGTGGACTGTTTCCCTCTCAAGGGTTTTAACCACGTGACAAACATTGATGTATTGATCTGTGATCTTTTTGTGTGAAGTGGTTGCTCTAGGTGTATGGTCTTTTGGGAGTACCCTGTGTACCCGAACATGGTATCAGAGAGTTTATGAAGAGCCACTTTCAGTTTTGATCAAGATCTGGAACCGATGTTGCCGAAATTTTGAAAAGGTTTTTGGTTTTGGAGTTTCTTTGCATTTGTGGCCTGTGGGAGCTGTTCCGTTGTTTTCGGAGCGCCATTTCCATTAGGAAATAGTTTTCGTTTCATCGAAAACCATTTCCGTTTGAAGGTATAATGTTACAGTGACAGATTTGTTTAAAATTTTTTTTTAAATCTTTCATATTTTTTCAGTTTTATTATTAGATCTTTATCGTTTTAGTCTCGGACTGTTGCCTTCCATAGCTGCGTATGCTCTTTGCCTTGCATTTTGTGCGATCGCGGCGAATAAAAAACAGAAAGGGAAAGTTTTTTTCTTGTCTTCTCGGCTACGTATGCTATTTGCCGTGCACCTTGTGCGATCATGACAAATCAGAAATAGTGATAAAACTTGAAAACGTAGACTTTCCGGGTAAGCTAACCAAGATCTAACCCCATTGTGTGGAAGAAAAAAAATTGTTTTTGTTTTTCATTTTTTTTGTGATTTGCAAAAAAAAAAGGCAAGCATGGAGAACGAGAGAGAAGAGTATATAAAAAAAAACCATTTTCTCTTTCCATTCTTTTACGTACCTTTTAAACTTAGCTCAATTGGTCCAAAGTTGTTTGATTCCTTAATAGGTTTTAAGTTCAAGCTTTATTAAGTTACTTTTTAGTGCATGCAATTTCTATTTTCAAGTTACTTCATTGTAAAAGTGCATCTCACTTAAATAAAATAAAATAAAAAATGAGTCACTTAAGTGTTTTAATTTATTGTCGCACTATTTAAAGTTACATTATTGTAAAAGTAAACATCACTTATTCTACAAAAGTGATTCACTTAAAAACTACTTTATTGTAAAGTGATTGTCAAAGGTTGATCTTGAAAAGAGGGGAGTTCTTTTTTTTAGTTGGTCAAGTTAATATCTGCCACGTCACTAGTGGGGACATCTTCAACATTTTCTTTGATCAAGCATAACTTCATCATCCAGAATCAGTTTTCAGTGCCGTTTTTTTAAATCTGCATATTTTTTCGAGCTCTTTGCATCCAGATAGTTAGTTTCTATTCTTTCAGTCATTATTTTATAGTATGGCCGCCCCTTGTGATATTATGCTTACAAGTTCTAACTATTTCTCATGAAAATCTCGTATGGAGGATGTTCTGCGAAGTAGGGTACTTTTCAGGATAACCTCAAGGAAAGAAACAGAACCCACTGATGATGATAAGAAAAGTAAATGGAAAAATAGATGTGATGAAGCTCGTGGATTGATTGGGATGTCAATCTCTACTGATTTGCGATTCCACATATCTGGAATTGATGAACTTGATAAAGCTTGGGAAAAGTTGGAATCTGTGTTTGGTAAACACAATGAAATTCGGGGTCATCGACTTAAGAATGAGTTGATTTCCTTAAATCCAAATGATTTTTCATGCATTCAAGACTATTTATGTAAGTATAAAACTCTTAGACTCTTATGTGCAGAATGCAAAATTAAGAAAGAAGACAAACAATGTATTTATCTTATTCTTTCCAAACTTGGACCTGCATATTCTATTTTTGCATCTACATTCTACTCCATGAAAGAATATTTGACTGCAGCTAGCTATCAAGAGCCTAGCCTTGAATCCTTTTGTGATTCCTTAATTAGAGAGCAAGATAAGCTCATTCATCTTAGAATAGTTAACAATGCAGATACATCTGGGAAAGCCTTATTGTCCCAATAGAAAGAAAAGTCCAAGCCTCCCAAGAAACAAAATTTTCGCAATAATAAACCAAACAACAAGGGTCCCAAACCCTCTCAGTGAACTCCTTTAAAAAATGACAAAGGATCTAACCCAAAAGGAAAGAAGACTGAGCGTCATTGCAATTTTTGTGGGAAAGATAATCATGATGAATCTAAGTGTTTCAAGAAGATGGCAACCTTGGAAGCAGCAATGAAGAAGCACCACATCAACCTAGATTCGTTTTCAGAATCTACCTCTCATGGACATGCACTTTGTGCTTTTGGTTACTCTTATACTGCATCTTCTTCTTCTACTTCAATTGAATGGCTCATTGATTCTAGAGCATTTTATCATATGGCTAAGGATCAAGCCATCTTTTCTACTATGCATGAATGTAACACCAAATAAATATTTGTTGGTGATGATAAATCTCTAAGTGTTGTAGGATATGGAACAGCTCTAATAGAAAATGGTCATTTCAGTGATGTACTATGTGTTCCAAAATTTGCTGCAATTTGTTATCAATCTATCAAATTACTCATTCACGTGAAGGTAAAACTATGACGTTTACACCTCACCAAGTTGTAATCAAGAATTTTAAAAATCCTCAAAATGTCCTTGCTACTGGAACTGTTGATGATATTACTAGGTTGTACAAATTTAACAAGTTTGAGTCATCACATTTTCCTTCAATTTTTGTTGCTCATAGTGATAACTTGAACAAACTTTGGCATGAGCAATTTGGTCACTTAAATTATCACTCATTGCAACAACTATGTAAAGACAATATGGTGACTGGTCTTCCGATGGTATCTTGCAAGGATGGTGTTTGTTTCGGTTGTGTACTTGGAAAACATCATCGGGACAGTTTTGACAAACGTGCCTCTTAGCACGCCTCGGTTCCCTTGGAGCTTGTGCATAGTGACTTGTGTGGCCCTCTTCCATCTGCATCATTTTCTAATTTCACATATTTCTTAACTTTCATTAATGACTTCTCCAGACGCACTTAGGTTTACTTCCTAAAACTTAAGAGCGAAGTATTTAACATGTTCTTTCCCTACAAGGCCCTTGTTGAAAAACAATCTGGTCATCAAATTATTAAGTTAAGATCTAACAATGGAGGAGATTATGTTAACAAGTTCACTACTTTCTGCACTGAATAAGGAATCCAACAACAACACACTGTTCCATATACACCACAACAATATGGTGTAGCTGAACGGAAGAACCGCACTTTAAAAGAAATGGCTAATTGTATGATCCAATCTAAGGGACTAAGTCTTCAATATTGGGTTGAGGTCATAAATTGTGCAAATTACATAGTTAATCGCACACCCACTAAAGTTTTACAAGGTATAACACCGGAAGAAGCATGGAGTAAAATTAAACCAGATGTAAGTCACTTTCGTGTGTTTGGTTGTGAAGCATGGGCTCACATTCCAGATGAAAAACGGAAAGCATTGCAGCCTAAAAGTGAAAAGTGCATAATTGTTGGATATTCTGAAGATGTAAAAGGTTATAGACTTCTTCAACCCCATTCACATGATATAATCATTAGAAGAGACGTTAAATTTGATGAAAATCTATTGGCCTGCGAGCCTAACTTGGCGGCTATGCCATCTTTGGCATGCGAGCCTGATTCAGCGATTGTGCCTTCTTCTTCTTCTTCTTCCACCTTCCTTGACAGGTTTCCAACTCCAGTTTTTGATGATGACAGTGAGGATAAAAATCCACCTCCGCCTGCTCATGTTCCTCCAATTGCACCAGCACCAATGCTTACTCGATGGGTCCGTTCAACATGTGAAGCAACTGGTGATCTTGCCGGTGATCCTAGAGATCAACGTCGAACACGTTCTCAGTTTCAGCGAGCCTCTTCTCTTTTGGCTCAAGTTTCCGAGAATCATGATCCAGAAACTTTTGCAGAAGCTTCAGGAAATCCAGATTGGAATGCAGCTATGGATGAAGAATATCATTCCTTAATAGCGAACGATACTTGGGATCTTGTTCCTCTTCCAAAAGGAAGAAAACTTGTCAAATGTAAATGGGTCTACAGAACTAAGTATGCATCAGATAGATGTGTTAAAAGAATTAAGGCAAGGTTAGTTGCCAAAGGTTTTTCCCAAGTTGAAGGAATTGACTACAATGAAACCTTTGCTCCTGTCACAAAAATGAATTCCATCCGCCTTGTTCTTTCCCTTGCAGCCTTAAATAACTGGGAAGTCCATCAAATGGATGTCAAGTCTGCCTTTTTACATGGTGATTTACAGGAGGAAATTTACATGGAACAACCTCCTAGATATGTTCAGGATAACTCTAGCCTTGTGTGTCTTCTTAAGAAATCCTTATATGGCCTTAAGCAAGCTCCTAGAGCTTGGTATGCCAAAATGGATAGCTTTCTCCTTGACATTGGTTTTTCTAGATGCCATTTTGAGCCTAATGTCTATACCAAGAAAGTAGGAAACCATCTCATCATACTTGTTCTTTATGTTGATGATCTTATCCTTACTGGTAGTGACCCTAAACTTTTAACCCATGTGAAATCCAGTCTTAAGCAAAATTTTGAAATCTCAGACTTAGGACATTTGCATTATTTTCTTGGTCTCCAAGTCTTGCAAACCAAAGAAGGAATCTTTCTTTCCCAGTCTAAGTATGCTTGTGACCTTCTTCGTCGCTTTCACATGGAAGATTGTAAACCAACCCCTTCTCCCTTCCAGTCTGGAGTCAAACTTTCTGCCACTTGTACTTCCCCTGAAGCAGATGCCACCTTGTATCGTCAGCTTGTTGGTAGTCTTTTATACTTGACTCATTCCCGTCCTGACCTTTCCTTTCTCGTTGATCGTGTTTCCTGTTATATGCAAACTCCTCATGAAAGTCACTAGAAAGCAACAAAAAGAATACTTTGATATATTCGAGGTACAATTTAGTTTGGGATTCATTACAGTACAGAGGGGAAACATTTGTTGGTTGGTTTCACTGATTCAGATTGGGCCGACGATCCTAATGATCGAAAGTCTACTACAGGTTATGTTTTCAGTCTGGGATTTGGACCTATCACTTGGGCTTGTAAGAAACAACAAGCTCTTGCTCTTTCTTCAGCAGAAGCAGAATATCGAGCCACAGTTAATGCCACTCAACAAGCTTTATGGCTTCGACAGATCCTTTCAGAGTTTGGATACGAGCAGCAGTAGCCTACTCCACTTTGGTGCGACAATCAAAGTGCCATCAAGCTTGCCAAAGATCCAGTTCTACATCAACGCTGCAAACACATTGAGCTACACATGCACTTCATCAGAAATCTTATTCATGATCGTGTTATTGAAGTGCTCTATGGCCCTACGGATGGTCAAGTTGCAAACATCTTCACCAAGTCTCTTACACAAGCAAAGTTTTCTAAACTTTGGTCTATGTTAGGAGTTCAGGAATGTGTCCTTAAGGGGGGATAGGCTCTAATGCCTCCTTCCTTCTCCTAATAGTGTCACTTTTGTAAATCCTTCAATCCTATCCCAAGTTGTTCTTATGGGGGGATGTTAGGATATTTAGACACTTAGGAGTTAGTTAAGATCAACTTTTGTAATATATCTGTCAGGTAAAAGTGTGTTTCTTTAGTATGCATTAGTATGCATTTGTAAATATTTTAATTCGACGGTCACGATATGTTCTAGACATAGAGTGATCCGACGGTTCAACTTATCTTAGATCATACCTACTATTGATCCGTGGCTTAACACCCGATTGGTCCATGATCTCTATTTAAAGAGCATGGAGGTTCCTTCGCTAGTTGATCGATTATGAGAAGCTCATGTAACTTTCTTTCTTTTGCATAATAAATTGCTCCAAGTAGCTATTTGGCTGGGGCCGTGGACTGTTTCCCTCTCTAGGGTTTTAACCACGTGACAAACATCGGTGTATTGATCTGTGATCTTTTTATCTAAAGTGGTTGCTCTAGGTGTTCGATCTCTTGGAATTACACTGTGTACCCGAACATAGGAATCCAGGGTAAGAAATGCTCCAATGGTGTATATCAAAACCAAGCTTATGTCAAGTTATTCATAATCATGGTGACAATAATAATAGTAAAAGATATACCTGTGCTTCTGAAGAATCTTAGAACTTTCTGGAAGTCTGCTTGTTCATGCCATACTTACAAAGTGTAATCAATGTGCTACTGTTGGGTGAGGATAGAGAACAAGGCTAAGGCTAAAGGGGATGACTTTTGACTAACTTGGACATTGTGATCTCTCTAAATGACAACCAATACACTCAACCAAAATGACATATACATGACATATAGCAATAGGGGATGGACGTGTCTCACAAATGGATAAAGTACTCCGGCTTGTCTCCTTTAGACTTTTAACAAGTTTTCCTTTGCACTACTTTGGAACATAGTTCAACCTTCAAAGGTAGGTGCCCTGGAAGTCTTCTAGGCTCCACTAATGACAAAGACACAGCCTTTGCAGGCCAGTCTCACCCTATTGCCTTGTGGGGGAAAATGAGCCGAACACTATACAAAGAGTGAGTGCTCATCCTTTGACCATTAACCTTTTCAATACATTTCACATTTCACAAGATAATAGTCGGCCTACAAGAGCAGGTTCCTTAGAAAGCCTTCTAGGCTCCAATAAATGACTAAGGCTTAGACCCGTTGCCAGCGAGCAGTCCATAACCCCGACGGGTTTTGCTCTCCCTTTTGCCTCTGTGGAGGGCAAATGAGCCTTGTTGTCCGCCGATTGCACACCAGCAGCAGAAATCTTCCAAAAGCTGTCTCCTCACCTGAGAAGGTGGGAGAGGTGTGACCTTGGGGGCAAGCACAGAGCTAGGTACTGTCACCTACTCCTAGCTCCTCCGTTTGGGCTAACTCCTCACGAAGCCAAGGGGGGTAGTCCCTAATAAAGAGTTTTCTATGGCTCAATGTTTAAGTTAAGTTTTAGATGTTTTCAGATGCAGATGGGTTTTGTTTAGGAGTTATTGTGATTTTAGATGATTAATGTGATGAATTGAGCACAAGAGAAGGCAATCCACGTTGCTATCACCGGAATTAAAAGATAGACAAATATTTGAGAACTTCACAAACTTGATAAAGCATTCACAGATATAACTTATAATGAAAACATTCAATGGACAAATGGCACCGATTATCAACAATGATGAAAGATAGAACCAGTGCCTATGGAGCCAACTTATCAGAGATGCTTTGTGTATAGGAAAGATGTGAATCCCAAAAGATGCCAGTGAATGTTAGGTTTTGCAAGTGCTCTTGGTAAGTTTTAACAGTTTTAAGAATGCTCTTAATTAGGGTGTCAACGAAGGTTTGTTAAAGCCGGAAGACTCTTCTAAGTTCCCTCTGTTGAAGACATGTTCGGCCCGCCCAGTATCCCAGGCTGATATTGTCAAGTGACCAGCTAGCCGAGAATCTATGACAGCAGGAGGTTCCGGCGCCTCTACTAGGAAGTACTTTGGAAGAATCCCTACAACGCCGGTGCATTGGTTACGGGGTGTTTAAGTGTTATTAGGTTACTCTTGTGAGGTTTAAAGATCCATTGTCGTTTCTGGGTACTCCGATCTAGGATCGGTCAGAGCATACTCCGGCAAGGAGGGAGGGGGGTTAATTAACTAAAGGGGCGTGAGTTGCAAATTTTATTAAGTTAATTAATTAAAACCCTTCGACAGAAAGTGCTCTTGACCTCGTCTTATGACAGTGGTTTAAAAGACTTAGCTAATCTAGATGAAACTAATGCAAGGGTTGTGCAAACCTAATATGCTCTCCGATAGAGAGTGCTCTTGACTTGTGTTTCTGCAAGTCGAAGAGTCTTACTTATGGATGATTTGATTAAACAAACACAACAATTAATATGAAAGGTGTTTAATTAAAACTCTTCGACAGAGAGCACTCTTGATCCACCTTATGGTGAGATTCAAGAGATTTTGGTTCTTTTTATGATTTAACAATTTATAACAAGACACCAACAAACAATGATGAATCTAACAATTAGTGGAAATGAAGCTAAGGAACAACTAGCAATTAGTGAGAATGAAACTAAGTTTAATCAGAGAGCTAAACTAATTGCTTAAGAAAAACTGAACTAAGTAAATCATGAAAATGAACACAAGACACATTTCCCCAAAATAGGGGAAGTAAAAAAAAAGGAGACTTTCTCCCACTCAACCTTTTTTTTATTAATCTTTTACAATGATGATGTGTTATTTGCTTCTTGGAAGAATGGGGAAAGAAGGGGACGAAAGAGAAGGGATAGCAGTCTTTTTGTTCTTCTTGCACTCCTTGTTTGTTCGTGGCCTTTGGGTTCTCCTTCACATGTCTACAATCTGAGAGCTCTAGACACACACTTGTTATGATATTAGTTGATAAAAAATAACTTGAAATTTAATCTACAAACTTGCTACAAACACTTACCCAAATTCACCGAAAAGAAGGAAGAAAAGAGGCAGGAAAAAGGCGAGGTAAGGGGTGAAAAAAGGGTGAAAAGAGGGGAAAAGACAAGTCAAAGAAGGCTGGAAACTAAGTGAGAAAGAGGGCTGCAAATCAGGGTGAAAAAGGCTGAAAGTACAGCCCAAACGATGGTTGAAGAAAGTGATGGAAAGGGGCTGCAAAAAGTGGAAACAAAGAGGCAAAGAGGGTTGTCCAAAAGGGTAAAAAATGGAGAAAAGTGGACAGCGAACAAAAGGAAGGAAAGGCTGCAAATAAAAGGCCTAAAAGGCTAAAAATAAAGCACAGGGAAGCCAACCGGGGCAAAGGCTAAGTGATTGAATGTTCACTTTAGCCCAAATGTGCCCTAATCCCAAGAAAATAAAGACTTTTTAATTTGAATGATGAATACAAGCAAGGAGAGAATGGTCAAACCTGTGGATCTTTTTAAAGCACTTGGATCTTGTGAAGCAAGCAATTACCGGAAAAGCATACTTGACTCCGAGAGAAGAAGATACAACTGAGCTCGAACTTCTGCTTGGTTGGATAGAAGGATCTGCAAAATAACACTCATAGACTTGCCATACAAAAGATTAGATCATGTATTGTTCACAAATTGAAATAAAGAAGAGCATGAACTACAACTGAATAAAACAATGCTCTTTTTTAAATTCTAGAAGTAAATCAATAAACAACTAACTTGCAAACCGCAAATACCTGTTCTTATGTTCTTACAGAAGCCCTCTAAAGCATAACATCATAATCTTAAATAGACAAGAAAGAAAAGCATTAGAACAACATCACCTCATCCATCAAGTGCAATCATCCAAAGAAACACACCACATGAGCCTCCAAAGCCTTAATTTTATTCCAATGGTTGCATAGAAGCAACAAGCAATTACAAAAGTTTCACCAGAGTTTCTCTACACAAAAATCCATTCGAATAGAGCTAAAGGAGCCTGTATTTGTACAATGAGAGAGTGCTAAAACCCTAAAGCCAATCCTCAAACCCTAACGAGCCTGGCCACCAAACAGAGATGCCAGACCTAAATCGAAGAACCGGGAGTGAGGGGAGGCCTCCACCTAGGCAAGGCACCCCTACTCCAACCTTCAGCACTGAAAACAACCCTCAGATGAAGCCACACGTGTGGAAGGCGCAACCCAGCTGAGGAGGGGCGTGAATGGTAGCAGGAGACTTCCTGCTGCATAGGAAAGCCAACTGCTAGGTCTGGAAACCTACTTTGCCAGGTCTGGAGGAGCCATTGCCCAGTAGTCATTAGTGCAAGCTTCAGTTTAGCGTCGATCAAAACACCGGTCAAATGAGAGCACTCCACCTCACCCACATGTGAGCCTGACTGAAGGGGGGCGCAATAACTAGGTTAAGAAGGCCTCCAGGTCATTAAATGCTGACTTAACCTACTTTCTGTTAATTCCAATGCTCATTAATGCCCGGTGAGATGTCATTTGGCCTTTTATTTCGCCGAATTCGAATTAATTTGGCGAGTTTTAATTTTCTCCAAAACAACCATTTTTTAATTAAAATCATTTTTTCCTCAAAACTGACTTTTTTGAGAGAAAAGGCATTATCTGTCTGATTGTTGATCTGAAAGTTGGTTCTGACTGGCTGGCTGATCAAGAATGATTTTTGGCTTAAGGTTAGAGCCTTCAATCACTAAATTGGGAGTCCGGATGACTGATTTATTACAAACAAGTTTTTTCCATTTAATTAATGGAAAAATTAACCCAAAAAACTTAGGAAAAGTAAAAATTAAAAAATTAAAAAAAAAAAATTCACTGTTCGAAAAAGATTTTTTCGAAATTTTTTTGTGTCTAGATGATTTAGGACATGACCATGATCTATCTAAATAATGTTTAGTAGGCTTATAACACTCAGTTGGGCTCTAATAACCCCCCAAGGCCCATAATTCAACATC
This sequence comes from Pseudotsuga menziesii, assembly GCA_001517045.1. NCBI lineage: Eukaryota > Viridiplantae > Streptophyta > Pinopsida > Pinales > Pinaceae > Pseudotsuga > Pseudotsuga menziesii. Next base: position 45,311 of record LPNX010206048.1, read on the forward strand.
GGGCATTCTAGCTTTGGAGGAAGCAGGAGAAAACCTCATTAATTATACTCGGCTGAAGGCAAAGCATAATTGTCAGGGGCAAAAAACTCCCTAGAATACCCTACTTGAAATTCTACGTCTCAGGAGACCGAACCACTCAAAAATATCCTACTAGCACATTTTATTATAAACCCCGCGGGGCCATGGTCAAAATTATTCAAATAAAAAAGTGACTAGCCAATATTGGCTGGACAAGCAGACGGATCAACTGGTACACTGGAATCAGACTTTGAACAAGTCTGTCAACCAGCAGCTCCCCAGGTAACCCAATTATGGTACAAAAAAGCTGGTAACATCTGGCTCCAACTGTGGGACAGGTACTTGCTTGATCTGTTGATCAAAAAGAGTGCCTGAGAATCCAGGAATCTCTGGTACCTGCATGTAAACAAAAGTGTCTCAACTCCATGTATATGATAAAAATATGCCAAGATGAAGTACCAAAAATATTTTTTGCTTTTTTGAAATAAAGTACATGGAAAAAACTTTTTTCTTTTACAGCATATATATAAATGAAATATAGCGCAGATGCTAATATACAAAAGAATAAAGCTTAAATACAACATTCTACAAAGTTATGCTACATAACATATGATACAAAAGTAAAGCACATAAAAATACAACAAGGATGGGTTTAGAAAATCCTTGTGATGACCCCTTGGTCATCTTGAAGGTTTTTTCGATAAAAAGGCTTCAAGTGTTGGCCATTCATGGGCAGGTTTAAAATTTCTCCGTCCATAGTGTTAAGGAAGAAGGAATTGGTGCCAGCCGTGTCGCAGATGATAAATGGGTCTTTCCAAAGGCTGTCAAACTTCCCATGCTTCCCATGCTTCTCCCTTCTCTTATCCCATAAGAGAACTGTATCTCCGATTTGGAAGGCTCTTGGCCTGACTGACTTATCAAAAGTGCCCTTCATACTTTTTTGATGTCTGAGTGACTGATCAAGGGCAGCTCTTCGGGATTCATCCAATTCTATGATTTGATTGATCCTCTACTCCACTTCTGCCTGTTCTGTGCCATACTCACTTAGCATCCTAAATATCGGAATCTGCATGCTGACCGGAAGGGTGGCTGTGAGTCCATACACCAGCTCAAAAGGTGATTTACTAGTTGAGTTCTTCTTAGTGATTCTATCCGCCCACATAGCATACTTAATTTTACTATCCCATGACCTCTTATTATCCCCCACAGTCTTCTTGTGGATTGACATTAAATTCTTATTGGTGGACTCAGCAAGCCCATTGCCCTATGGGTAATAATGAGATGAGTGGGATAGGATAATGCCATACTTAAAACATAAGTCATTTACTGCTTCTGAACTGAAGGCCTTGGCATTATCGATTGTTATCTTGAGGGGAGTTCCGAATCTGGTGATGATTCTTTCCTCGATGAAGTCAATAACAACCTTCTCGGTGGCGGTTTTAGTGGGTATAGCCTCTACCCATTGGGTGAAGTAATCGGTTGCTGTGAGAATCCAGCAAAAACCATTGCTGGAGTTATCCTTGAATTTTCCAATAAAATCAAGCCCCCACTACTGAAAAGGGGCAAGGACAACAACCGGAGTAAGGGGCAGAGCTGCCAACTTCTACTTCCCAGTGAACAACTGACATTCCTGGCAACACTTAACATGCTTGTGAGCGTCTGAAAAAATGGTTGGCCAGTAATATCCAGCTCTCAAAATTTTGTGGGAAGTTGTATTTGCTGCATAATGGCCTCCACAAAATCCTGAGTGAAACTCTGCTAAAATCTTCTTAGAATCCTGCTCGTTGATGCACCTAAGTATAATACCATCTGGGTTCCTCCAACCTAGACCCTCTTGGGTAAGGCAATACCTAGCGGTCTTAAGTCTCAAGGCCCTACGCTTGTGTCCTTTGAGGTGATCAGGGCAAGTGAGATGGAGAAGAAATAAAATGATGTCTGAATACCAATGGTTGTCAAGGTTTTGAAGGGCAGGAGTCATGATAGGCTGAGGGATGTCATTTTCTGCAATCATCTCAATGGCTTCCTCGTTCTTTTGTGTAAGCATTCTTGCCAGGCGCTGTCCTTTGATTAATTTAGTAGGCTTGATCTCAAGGTCATACTCCTGAATCTTGGATACCCATGTACCCCTCACTCCTAAAAATCCTTTTGAGAAAGGATATCCTTGACCATGGTGTGGGGAACATATCCGATAATCTTGGAATACCCAATATAAGTCCTAAAATGTTTTAATGATTTGACTAAGGCATAGGCTTGCTTCTCCATGATGGTATACTTTAGCTCGGAGTTCTGCAAGGCTCTAATCATGAATGCTATAGGTTGCTCGAACCCTTCAAAGTTCTTTTGGAGCAACACACTGGCAATCGTATCTTCAGAAGCAAATGAAAAGACCATAAAATCCTTTGCGTAATCTGGGCTGACTAAGACCGGTGACCTGGTAATGGCATTCTTTATTGAATCAAAGGCTTTCCTTCCTTCAGTGGTCCACACAAACTTGGCATTTTTCTTGAGTAAGGCCTGCATCGGTTTCATTAATTCAGCCAAGTTTGGGATGAATCTTTCGATAAAATTGATATGACCATTAAATGACTGAAGGGCTTTAACATTCTTAGGGAGAGGAATCTTTTTTATGGCCTCTACTCTTTTAGGATCAATTTTGACCCCGTCTTTGTTGATGATGTGTCCTAAGAGTTTTCCCTCTTCTATGCCTAACACCGAATCTTAGCCAGATTCAAAGAAATGCCATACTTCCTACACCGCTCGAAAATCTGCATGAGATGACCAACATGGCTGGATCTTTCTTTTGAAAAAACAGTGAGATCATCTTGGTATATCTCAATGATTTTGCTGGATCTTTCTTTTGAAAAAACAGTTAAGGAATTCATCAACATTATGAATGAATCTCAAAATCTGTTCATCATCTTTGAAGACCTGCCAATGTTCAACATTGTCAGGAACAGAAGGTCTGAAGTCTCTAAAGGACAATTCCCCTCTAACATCTCATCCGATGGTTGAAGAGTTGACGCTGAAACCGCAAGTCTATCGGAGGCACTATTCTGATCTCTAGGGATTGCTTCTATGTTAAGGGCATCAAAGAATTTCATTGTATCCCAGATTGCATTTCTATATTTTTGAAGTCTTTGACAGTTACATGCAAATTGACCCTTAACCTACTGGACAATTAAATCAGAGTCCCCTTTAATATCAAGCAACTTAATCCCCATGTCCTTAGCAGTCTCAATGCCTAGTGGAAGTGCCTCATATTCCACCACATTGTTAGTTGCTTTGAACTCCAATCTGAAAGCAAAGTTGAAAACTTTACCCTCTGGTGAGACAATCACAACACCAACCCCCTTGCCCGTTTTAGAGTAAGCACCATCAAAATTCATTCTCCACAACTCACTAAGTTTCTCGGTCTTTATTTCTTCTTTGATGGGTTCCAAGAAGGTGGAGTTGATTTGATAGGAACCATTTTCATCAGTGTGGTAAGCATACTCATTTAATGGTCTTTGAGGGTTTTCAACATGGTGTCTTTTTTCCTTTTCAAAATACAACTTAACAAGTGAAAATTCTGACGGTGGAACGGTAGCATAGGTCCAATCCATCTGGATTGATCCTCCCAAAGTGGCACCCCATTTCCTAGAAAGAAACATACCCCATTTGTCTGGAACATCAATAACCAAGATGTCCATTGTGATCTGGATATCCGGATACTTGACCAATCTGACTAGCTGGTTTTCAATCATCCCTTCGACCTTGACCGGTCTAGAGTCCATGGCACACACGTTCTGGTAAGGTCTCGTGGTCCTTAGGTCAAGTTGTTGCATGACTTTTTGGGTCATAATGCTGGAACTAGATCCTGAGTCTAACATACAATTATGTAGAAGAAGATCACCCATCATCAATGATATGTAGAAAGGGGGATGATCTTCTTTTCTTGGGTCCCTAGTATGTAGAACTATAGGAGGATCAACAAAGACATTATTCGAAATCCGCTCCACGGTATCGATAAAAGTGACTTTCTTAGGGGTAATAGGTTTTAAAGGACTTGAAGAACTTTCTTCAGCTTGAGGATCAACATTACTCTGAGGATCTAAGATTTTCAAAAGTCTCTCTCTTTGGCCAGGGATTTTGCATAATTCAAGGACCGGAACAGGGACTTTTGTATTTGCTAACCAATTACCTAAGTCAAAACTTAAATCAACAATTTCTTTTGTTTCAACTTCTTTGGGAGGATTAGGAGCTGTTACCTTGGGAATATTTTGTGCAGAAGACCCATTTCTTTGATAAGTGATCCCTTTGAAGTTCTGGGTATTGTTGATCTGCTCAGCTGAAGGCATCTCACCATAGTACTGAGTCAGGTTGTCAACTTTCTTTTCATAACAATTGGCCTTTGGCCAATTTCCTATGGGGATGTTGGGGATGTCATCTATGTTATTTATGAAATCAGGCCTGCTTGTCGACGTATTCGGATCGCAACCTTCAGAATGACCATGCTCTTGAACATAGCAAGCATACATAGTGGCAGCCAGATTCCTCATGGAAATCTCTACATGCTCTGCAAAATGGTTTATATTGCTCAACCATGTTAGCAGCCTCTAGCTGATGGAGAGGCCTCTGCTCATGGTTGGGAGGATTTCTTTGCCAAGTTGGCTTGGCAGGAAAGGTTCTAGGAGTGGAGTGAGTTTGAGTTCTTTCCATTGTGATCACCCTATTTTGAATTTCTTTTAACTGTGCTAAGTGTTTCTGCTCTGCCTCCTCCATATTTTTCTTCATCTCCCTCTTCATCTCAATCATTTGTTTTTCATAGGCATCCTTCATAGCTAATAAAGGATCCTTGTCTTTTGGTTCACTGATTTTTAATGGAGTTGAAGACCTTGAGTAACCATGGAGTTTAGACTCACCAGATGACTGCATGTTCAGATCAATTTTGATTGCCATCTCCCGAGTCTGGAGCAAGTTAGTAGGCTCCTTGTCTCTGATCTAGTACTGCATTTTGCCACTAAGTGCCTCAATGTAATATACCAGGATGGTTGGTTTAGTTGGGGCATACTCAGTAGTGTGGCATTTGATAATTCCGTGAACCTAGTATTGAACTCGTCCATTGTTTCTGTGTCTTTCTTCTTTATGTTGGTCAAGGATGCAAGTTGATGTCAAGGTTCTTTCTTTTCACCAAGCTTGTTGGTGAAAGAAGTTTTGAAAGCTGCTAGACTATTAAAGGAATTGTTTGGTAAATTGCTATATCAGTCGTCCACCTTTCCATCCAGAGATAGACCAAATAACTTCATATACACGTCATCATGTTGGCTGACTGGATCATTGACATAAGCGTTGATACACCTGGAAACGTTCCTGAGGTGCATGGTGGAGGTAATGGCATCAGTGCATGTATACATCAGGAGTTTCTCGACAGCTTTGTCTGGAAGACGGTGGGGTTGACCTGCTATCTGAGAAAAGTCAAGCTGAGTAAAATACTCGCCCATTATGTCAGAAACAATGGTATTAGTGTTTTCAGGAAATAAAAGGTGGATGTCTGAAACAGACTCAGATCCAAGTTTTGCAAGGATCCCGCGAGAAGATAGTTTGTTTAATCTCCTCCTATAGACCTTTTCAGGGTCAGGGATGAAATCTAACATACCTGCAGAGTTTCTTCTAGTAGAATACCTTGAGGTGTTAACTGACAGTGGAGTCGCCAGGTGGATTCAAGTCTAATTTTGGAGAGTGATTGGACTAAAATCTATCAAAAAGGAAAAAGGTAAAAGACTAAAAGAAACAAAGGTCGTCCAAGAACAAAAAGATTTGTCCTCGGCAGCGGCGCCAAAAGATGTTGTTCGCCGATTGCACACCAGCAGCAGAAATCTTCCGAAAGCTGTCTCCTCACCTGAGAAAGTGGGAGAGGTGTGACCTTGGGGGCAAGCACAGAGCTAGGTACTGTCACCTACTCCTAGCTCCTCCGTTTAGGCTAACTCCTAATGAAGCCAAGGGGGTAAGTCCCTAACAAAGAGTTTTCTATGGCTCAATGTTTAAGTTAAGTTTTAGAGGTTTTCAGATGCGGATGGGTGTTGTTTAAGAGTTATTGTGATTTTAGATGATTAATGTGATGAATTGAGCACAAGACAAGGCAATCCACGTTGCTATCACCGGAATTAAAAGATAGACAAATATTTGAGAACTTCACGAACTTGATAAAGCATTCACAGATATAACTTATAATGAAAACATTCAATGGACAAATGGCCCAGATTATCAACAATGCTGAAAGATAGAACCAGTGCCTATGGAGTCAACTTATCAAAGATGCTTTGTGTATAGGAAAGATGTGAATCCCAAAAGATGCCAGTGAATGTTAGGTTTTGTAAGTGCTCTTGGTAAGTTTTAAGAGTTTTAAGAATGCTCTTGATTAGGGTGTCAACGAAGGTTTGTCAAAGCCGGAAGACTCTCTAAGTTCCCTCCATTGAAGACATGTCGGGCCCGCCCAGTATCCCAGGATGATATTGTCAAGTGACCAACTAGCCGAGAATCTATGACAGCGGGAGGTTCCGACGTCTCTCCATTGAAGACATGTCGGGCCCGCCCAGTATCCCAGGATGATATTGTCAAGTGACCAACTAGCCGAGAATCTATGACAGCGGGAGGTTCCGACGTCTCTACTAGGAAGTACTTTGGAAGAATCCCTACAACGTCGGTGCGTTGGTTACGGGGTGTTTAAGTGTTATTAGGTTACTCTTGCGGGATTTAAAGATCCAGTGCCATTTCTGGGTACTCCGATCTAGGATCAGTCAGAGCATACTCCAGCAAGGAGGGAGGGGGGTTAATTAATTAAAGGGGCGTGAGTTGCAAATTTTATTAAGTTAATTAATTAAAACCCTCCGACAAAGAGCGCTCTTGACCTTGTCTTATGACAATGGTTCAAAAGACTTAACTAATTTAGATGAAACTAATGCAAGGGTTGTGCAAACCTAAGATGCTCTCCGATAGAGAGTGCTCTTGACTTGTGTTTCTGCAAGTCGAAGAGTCTTACTTATGGATGATTTGATTAAACAAACACAACAATTAATATGAAAGGTGGTTGATTAAAACTCTCCGACAGATAGCACTCTTGATCCACCTTATTGTGAGATTCAAGAGATTTTGGTTCTTTTTATGATTTAACAATTTATAACAAGACACCAACAAGCAATGATGAATCTCGCAATTAGTGGAAATGAAGCTAAGGAACAACTAGAAATTAGTGAGAATGAAACTAAGTTTAATCAGAGAGCTAAACTAATTGCTTAAGAAAAACTGAACTAAATAAATCATGAAAATAAACACAAGACACACTTCCCCAAAATAGGGGTAGTAGAAAAGAAAGGAGACTTGATCCCACTCAGCCTTTTTTTATTAATCTTTTACAATGATGATGTGTTCTTTGCTTCTTGGAAGAACGGGGAAAGAAGGGGATGAAAGAGAAGGAATAGCAGTCTTTTTGTTCTTCTTGCACTCCTTGTTTGTTCGTGGCCTTTGGGCTCTCCTTCACCTGTCTACAATCTAAGAGCTCTAGACACACACTTGTTATGATATTAGTTGATAAAAAATAACTTGAAATTTAATCTACAAACTTGCTACAAACACTTACCCAAACTCACAGAAAAGAAGGAAGAATAGAGGCAGGAAAAATGCGAGGTAAGAGGGGTGAAAAAAGGGTGAAAAGAGGGGAAAAGACAAGTCAAAGAAGGCTGGAAACTAAGTGAGAAAGAGGGCTGCAAGTCAGAGAAAGAGGGCTGCAAAGGAGGGTGAAAAAGGCTGAAAGTATAGCCCAAAATATGGTTGAAGAAAGTGATGGAAAGGGGCTACAAAAACTGGAAACAAAGAGGCAAAAAAGGGCTGTCCAAAAGGGTAAAAAATGGGGAAAAGTGGACAGCGAAAAAAAGGAAGGAAATGCTACAAATAAAAGACCTAAAAGGCTAAAGATAAAGCATAGGGCAGCCAACCGAGGCAAAGGCTAAGTGAATGAATGTTCACTTTAGCCCAAACGTGCCCTAATCCCAAGAAAATAAAGATTTTTTAATTTGAATGATGAATAAAAGCAAGGAGAGAATGGTCAAACCTGTGGATCTTTTTAAAGCACTTGGATCTCGTGAAGCATGCAATTACCGAAAAAACGTACTTGACTTCAAGAGAAGAAGATACAGCTGAGCTCGAACTTCTGCTTGGTTGGATGGAAGGATCTGCAAAATAACACTCATAGACTTGCCATACAAAAGATTAGATCATGTATTGTTCACAAATTGAAATAAAGAAGAGCATGAACTACAACTAAATAAAACAATGCTCTTTTTTAAATTCTAGAAGTAAATCAATAAACAGCTAACTTGCAAACCACAAATACCTGTTCTTATGTGCTTACAGAAGCCCTCTAAAGCATAACATCATAATCTCAAATAGACAAGAAAGAAAAACATTAGAACAACATCACCCCATCCATCAAGTGCAATCATCCAAAGAATCACACCACATGAGCCTCCAAAGCCTTAATTTTATTCCAATGGTTGCATAGAAGCAACAAGCAATTACATAAGTTTCACCAGAGTTTCTCCACACAAAAATCCATCCGAATAGAGCTAAAGGAGCCTCTATTTGTACAATGAGAGAGTGCTAAAACCCTAAAACCAATCCTCAAACCCTAACCAGCCTGGCCACCAAACAGTGATGCCAAACCTAAATCAAAGAACCGGGAGTGAGGGGAGGCCTCCACCCAGGCAAGGCGCCCCCACTCCAACCTTCAGCACTAAAAAAAACCCTCAGATGAAGCCACACGTGTGGAAGGCGCAACCCAGCTGAGGAGGGGCGTGAATGGTAGCAGGAGACTTCCTGCTGCATAGGAAAGCCAACTGCTAGGTCTGGAAACCTACTTTGCCAGGTCTGGAGGAGCCACTGCCCAGTAGTCGTTAATGCAAGCTTTAGTTCAGCCTCGATCAAAACACCGATCGAATGAGAGCACTCCACCTCACCCACACGTGAGCTTGACTGAAGGGGGGCGCAATAGCTAGGTTAAGAAGGCCTCCAGGTCATTAAATGTTGACTAAACCTACTTCCCGTTAATTCCAATGCTCATTAATGCTCGGTGAGATGTCATTTGACCTTTTATTTCGTCGAATTTGGATTAATTTGGAGAGTTTTAATTTTCTCCAAAACAACCATTTTTTAATTAAAATTCATTTTTTCCTCAAAACTGACTTTTTTGAGAAAAAAGGCATTATCTGTCCGATTGTTGATCTGAAAGTTGGTTCTGACTAACTGGCTGATCAAGAATGATTTTTGGCTTAAGGTTAGAACCTTCAATCACTAAATTGGGAGTCCGGATGACTGATTTATTACAAACGGGTTTTTTCCATTTAATTAATGGAAAAATCAACCCAAAAAATTTAGGAAAAGTAATTAAAAATTAAAAAATTTCACTGTTCGAAAAAAGATTTTTTCGAATTTTTTTTATGTGTCCAGATGACTTAGGACATGACCATGATCTATCTAAATAATGTTTAGTAGGCTTATAACACTCAATTGGGCTCTAATAACCCCCCAAGGCCCAGAATTCAACATCGGGCATTCCAGCTTTGGAGGAAGCGGGAGAAAACCTCGTCAATTATACTCGGCTAAAGGCAAAGCATAATTATCAGGGGCAAAAAACTCCCTAGAATACCCTATTTGAAATTCTACTTCTTAGGAGACCAAACCACTCAAAAATATTCTACTAGCACATTTTATTACAAACCCCGTGGGGCCATGGTCAAAATTATTCAAATAAAAAAGTGACTAGCCAATATTGGCTAGACAAGCAGACGGATCAACTGGTACACTAGAATCAGACTTTGAACAAGTCTGTCAACCGACGGCTCCCTAGGTAACCCAATTATGGTACAAAAAAGCTGGTAACAAGCCTTACATTATAAAAATAATGAGTGCTCAACCCCTTGGCCACTGACTACTTTTAAAACATTTATACTTTTTACATCCTTTAGATATAGCTTTTATGCATTCTGATGCTTTAGTGTTTAGCAACACTGTTTGCTAGAGCACTTGTTTTGAGCACTAAAGGAGAACTTTCCAGTGAACCCAACCACGCTGGCCAAGTCACATATTTTATAGCGAAAGACACATAACAACATGGAGTCTATCATGTACAGGGGTCAAGTAAGGGAAAAGATCTTCAATCTAACAAGTCTCAAACAGTCTAAGTCATGGGATAAATTCAACAATGGATGAATCTAGATGGACGAGGACAAGTGACACATGAGACCAACCTAGCACTAAGGTTAACTATTTGTACAAGCATGGCATGAGCAACAGTATTCACATCAAGTGCCTTGATAGGTCATAACACAAGTTCAAAGCATTAGTACATATAAGCATAGGTCACCATAATCATCCTAACATGACAAACATAGGTGTTTGACATACATCATAGAGAAAAACTAAACCAAAGAAGGATATACCTGATCTGATCATATATACCTGTCTCCAACTAATACGGCCCCTCTGTAACTGTGTGTACTGCATCTGATCTGCTATACTATTGGGATGAACTAGGTCAATCACTGAAATCATCTCAATGGACCAATGAATCTCAGTACTGGCAAGGAAAATCCGCCGAACAAGGCTCTAAAATGGCCGAGGCTGTAATGATCCATGCTAAAACCCCATGTGAAAAATAGTTCGAAAAAGAAAAAGAGATATATCTGCATGCTACATCATGGTAACCCAACTGCAAATGTATATGTGATAACATCTAGCTCGAACTGGGACTAGTGCTCTAATGAAGAGAGTGCTTGAGAACCTCAGAGATCTTTGGTCTATGTTATCACATATATAATAGTCGAACTACCATATTCTATTTTTTAGATTCAGTACATTTTTTAGCTAGATCTCCTACATATGAGATGCTCAGATGAGCAGTTTTGATGGATCATTATTTTATTAGCGGACTATAGTACTCTCCCATGCTAGGACTGAGTCTCAGGACACTCAGATTCGAGGACTGATGTAGTCATTTAGTCATTTGCAGAGCAGTTAGTGATGCCCAGATTTGTATCAGTATTTTCTCATTGGACAGATGATGGTTAAGATGGATTATTTGCATGGTTATGACTCAGATTATATTATATTGTGTTATGGTTATCATTGCTCTTATACTTATTTTTGTGACATGTATTAGCATTTAGTGTCATGATCTGGCGGTCATATAAATATGTGGACTTGGATGTATCTATATTATGTATTGATGTCCCTACTCAAACTTGGAAGTTCTTGATCTATACTCATTGGTTTTACCCTCCTTAGGGAGAATAGAGGTAGTCATTCCCGCCATGCTTTGGCTTGCTAGTGTTGGTTTCATTATTCACTGTCTCCACCCATCCATTACATTCCAGTTGTGTTTTAGCCCGACTTACTACTTGACTTGTGGCATGGAGGACCTCTCCCCGCTAGAGCCTTTGTTGGACAAGCCTCCCTGTTTATTTGTGTCTCGGCTCTGAGTTGCCTAGGATGTGGTTGCTTACCAAAAACAAGTAGCGCTTCCATCAATACATTGTATTTGGAAATGAAATGAATATCTATGAAAATCCCATTCATGAAAAGTAGTGTTTTTCAACATACATGAATGAAAAGATAGCCTAATGAAATTGGCTCTAAAAAAAATGTTGCAATAAAATATCTTAAAGCATTCATGAAAAGTAGTGTTTTTCAACATACATGAATGCAAAGCCTAAAATAATAAAAGTCCGTCTAAAAATATGCGTGGACCAAGGCTATGGAAAATCAAAGGCCTAAAAAGCAATGGTTCCTAGAAGTTCTATATGAAGATTGCTGGCCCTTACTTGTATTGAGTTGGATTGTGAGCATTTGTCAAGGTGAGTAAGCATCTCTGAAGTAGTTCACCCATTTGTGAGGCACTACCATCCCCTTTGTTGTTGTTTGTTCGGCATATGGATAGAATGAGTATTCCCTTTCCATATCCGAAGTGTCACAATGTCGAGTTGGTGGTCATCCTTTGTCCAAGCCTTATAAATTTTAGCCTTCACCCTTCACTAGCAAATTGACTACAACTATGAAGTGAGTATGGTCTTGAAAGCATAGTAGCATAATTCGAGTACGAATACAGATACGAATACGATTCGATACGGAAAAAATAAGTAACCAAAAATTCCAATACGAATAAAATACGGAAGTAGACTTCTTATATATAATATTTTTAATTAAATATACAACACTATATATAACATTTACATATAGTTAAACATACACAATATTTGTAATGAAATATTACATATCAACCATTAAATTTTAAACTTAAAAAATTTTATTATTTTTTTTAAACAAATTACTTATAACCAAAATTACTCTTTAAAAAACAAAAATATAATGTATTTAATGCAAGAGAGAAAACTCTTACCGATTAATAGTTATTAATTATTTTAGAAATAAAGTAAATAATATTTACCACTACTTACATTTGGAATTAATTAATGAATCTTTATATTGTGTTAGGGTTAACTTTGAATCTGGAATGAGAAATGATATAAGTGGTTTTGGGCACATGGTTTAGGTAACCAATAAATCTAGTGTTGCTATTATATTTGCACATTTATTTTCTTTGGTATATTTTATTCTTATTAAAATGAATTAAGAAGTATGAAATTGAAAGATAATTATTTTATAGTGTTTGAATAATTAAAATTTAGGCTTTTAAAATCAATTTTCAAAATTAACTCGTATCTGTATTCCACATAGCTCGAATATTCAACAAATTCGAATTTGTTCGGAATTTTCGTACACAAAAGGCCAATACTACCGAATTATGCTACTATGCTTGAAAGTCTGATCTGAGTTACAGTTAATAAATGAAACCCTATATATGTATTTGGTTGATGTACCGCCAGTGAGGTGATTGCTAGTTGTTATGATTGTTACTTAAATGATTTGTAGAGCATGTCTTAGCCTTTGAACACTTGCAGTAGATGGATGCCAGCCTGAGTTATATCGATTATCTGATCATTTACAAGGTTATTATTTTGTCTATTGGATATTGTAGATGATCAAGCAGAGACCTAGAAAGAGTATGAGCATATACCCTGGATGGATTTGGACTCTTTGAGTCTAGTGAGACAGCTTGTTTTCAGTTCTGGGCACTTGCAGAGATGATCAGGCTCATTTTACCCTTCTGATGCAGTTTTGCTTCCCTGGATGATGTGTCAGACCAGGGTAATGATTTTGTTGGATCTCATAGGGCTCTATATGGGGCATAGGGGGTACAACCACTTGATCGTACCATAGTACCCCCCTCCCAGAGAGCCTGGTGGGCTCAGTTGGACAATGCAGGCACCCTAGGAGATTGCTTTGGTAGGTTCACATTTCCCGAGCCAGATTAAAAAATAATTAACTGGCTACTGAAGAATTCAATTTGGGCTATCGAGGCAAGGAAATGGCATGGGATGAGTTCTGATGATGAGAGTGATGTCTTCCACACCTTCTCCAGTAGTTGCAGCACCTGGATAAGCCCACATCTATTTTTCGGGCATTTTATATTATTTTTTGGAGCTTTTGGAGGCTCACGATTTCCTCAAGGAGGCACAATTTCATAGTTTTAAATTTATATTATTTTTATTGTGCCATGGGGACACCTAGAGGGAGTTAGTTAACACTCCATGGACCCACCATGTGCTTCATTTATTTTTTGTTGAGTGGGATCCCCTCTCCTAGGGTGATTTAGTCCACTTTTATATTATATTGTTATATTGATCCATGTATTGTATGTTGAGCTCATCTCAACCATTGATTAGACATTTGTATCTTTTAATCTTAGCCACTCATTTGAAAAGTGGTTATGATTTCGGTTCTCTCATTCCTATTTAAAGGAGAGAGCTTCTCATTTGTAAGGGGTCTTTGGCTCTTGGATCTGGATAATAGAAAAACTTTTCTTGTGGATATTTCTTGGATCTCCTTTGCATCTAGTGTGCTTAGATGGTGATTGGAAATTCTTTTGCTTCCTAGCATTCGGGAAATTTTTGTGAGATCTATATATTTTTTTCAGAAATCTTTGTCTTGTCTACAAGAGGCCAACATCAACCTGGGCATTTTTGCAGGGGCTCCTCAACTCGCTTGGATTGGCTTCACTTGTATCAGGGGGTTTTCATTAGTGTCATTGAGATCTATGACTTCTTGCTATTTTTCCGTAGCATCTTGCTTTTTCTCATGATGTAGCAAATCTGATATGGATGACATTTGTTGTGCAGGAGAGAGGGCGCATTGACTTCTTGGAGCAAAACGTTGGACATAGAACTTGCTCAAAGCTTCTCAAATTGATCGAGATAGCAGGGACCATCATCATCAAGGCATCTACAAGGTTTTTCAGGTAAGATCTACAGGTTAGTACCTTTCTTCCATATCTCAATCCATTGGCATTTTCTTTCTTCATTATCACATTAAAATCCCATAATAATAATAAAAACAAAAATTACTAAAAAATAGACCGCTTGATCTCTGGCCAAACCATTGCTGGGTTTTGTAGATCAGGTATTCCCCTCACCAAATCATCCTCAACGCTGAGCTGAAAGTGGTTGTTTGCCCTAGATCTAAGAAACTGTCCTCCCAAACCCTAGCATTATCCACCATTTTTTTGACTTTTTTTGGGATCTGACTTTTCAAGCAAAATACCTTGTTGCGTTTGTAGATCGGGTCACCTCTCACCAAATACTCTTCAACGCTAAGCTAGAAGTGGATAGGTTGCCCTAGATTTGAAAAATTGACCTACCAAACCCTACCGCTAGTCATCTTGCTGCTGATTTTTCTTGTAATCTTACTTTTCCAGCAAAATACCTTCTTGGGTTTGTAGATCAAGGTATTCCCCAAGTGGGTCTCCTTCAACGCTGGGCAGATAGTGACTCCATTGCCCTAGATCTGACATGCACTGATCTCCAATCCTAGCGCTACCTCCTTTTTGGCATCTTTTTCCTGTGATTTGACTTTTCCCTGGTGACTCAGGTACTTAGGGATTGTCATATCTTTCATCGAGTCTATCTGTTGGTACTAGAAATCCCCAATCCTGTCCTTTCCCTCCCTACATTGGTTACATTTCCCAAGGCAATGGATATCTTCACTTGTTGCTAGTACCTCAACCCTAGATCTAGTTTTACCCTCATAGGTCACCTGTGTTCCAACTTGTTTTGAATCTCATACTTCCTAAAGCCTTGATCCAAAGCCTTGGCTCACCTAGTGACATCATCCATAGATCTAGGGTTTCCATTACCTTACACCTTACG
Source organism: Pseudotsuga menziesii (assembly GCA_001517045.1). Taxonomy (NCBI): domain Eukaryota; kingdom Viridiplantae; phylum Streptophyta; class Pinopsida; order Pinales; family Pinaceae; genus Pseudotsuga; species Pseudotsuga menziesii. Next base: position 60,622 of record LPNX010206048.1, read on the forward strand.
TACCTTAAGTCCATTTGATCTGATCTGATGTCTAGGTTTGATCTATTCTGTCTGGAGTAGATCTAGGTCTCCCCCTTTGTTGTCTTGGGCAAAGATATCATAAAGCGAAGATTACCTCGATTCGCATGACAACTATCCATTTGGGAGTCGAGAAAATCTTGGTTCCACGTCCTTAGTTGCTTGTTCCTCTACCATCCATCCTGGATCCACCTCACATAGGAAACTGCAAGGTTGGTGATAACATTTTGGTGTCGTTGTCGGAGAGGTAGAGGCCTACCTTGGTTCGACACACCTCACCTTTCCCTACGACATATCTCTTTTCGGTGAAATTACTTACGTGGTTCACCTGGCGACTCCACTGAGGACCATACCCAACGTATTAATCTTAAGTTCTAAAGTCATGTCTCACATTGGAGAGTGATTCCGAAAATGATGATTGAAATGAGTAAGCTGATCCAAAATCTATATGATGTGGCTTTGAATCAGCAGAAACAAAACACAAGATGTCATGAACATTTCCACAAACTTTTCCAAAGAGTGTATACCAATGATTACCCCCAGACTATGTCATCCAGGGCACTCTCAGATAGTCAAGTTGTGACAAGGTCTCAAACGAGAAATAATGTAAAGAATCTAGAAAACAATAAGCCTATCACAAAAGAGAATCCTTCACAGCCATTGAATGTTCTTCATAAGGGCATCCTGAAGAGAAATGAGTGTTTCCGCCTTTCACACACCTGGGGGGCATGTGGCAGAAATCTTCAAGCCACTCGGTGTGTCCTTGGGGGCAAGTCTCGAGTCAAGGCTGTCACCTTGTTCTTAACTCCTCCGTTTAGGCCAACTCCTAACGAAGCCAAGTGGGGTAGACCTTATTAAAGAAAATCTATGGTTTTTAGTCTATGAAAGAAAAGACTAAATCTAGGAGTTAATATGAAATGGATAAAATAACACAACGGAATATTGCAAGAAAGAGATCACATCAACTTGTGTTCTTGTAAAAATTAAAAACCTCCAGGAATCTCTTTCAGTCCAAATGGACCTCAATTGGAAAAGCGAGGAGTGGTTGATTATAGATAACAAAAAAATGCCAGAAACAATCACATATTATCTCATTAGTCGTACCATGCATCTCTTTCCCCTTTCGGGTCAATCGGGAAGTCGGGGTAAGTAGTATGATTACTTTGAATTTATAAAAGATATTGAAATGCTTATGATTCAAAGTGTACAATGCTACTAAAAACAACTAAACTAGAAAAAACTGAAAAAATCACAAAATCACAAAAACGTTGAATCCCCCCTGGGGGAATGGGGAGTGGGCTCGAAAGAGCCTACTCAGACTTGCTTTTATTAATTGGTTACAATGCTTCAGCAGAAATTCTCTTTGGTCCTTGTTATATGGGATCCAAAGGCTTACAAAATATAAGGAAAAGAAGCCCAATTGAGGAGGAAGCCTTTTGGAAGCTCTAGATGGCCCACAAATTGGTTTTTGGGAAGCGTATCCTCTTCTTTTCGAACAGACCTGCTGAAAACCAGCAAGCAATGTTTAGTCAAAGGTTCCCAAAGACACTTTAGAAACCAGCAAGCAAAGAAGTGTCTTTGGACAACACAAAAATTACCAAAAAAATTCTAAGTTAAAATGATAAAAAAGGAACCAAGGAAAGCAAGCTTTCCTTGGGATCTTGGCTTGCCTTTTGGGCAGCCAATATGATATGTAAGCAACTGCTAGATTTGTTTTTTAAACTTTGAAATAAACTACCTTTTTTTTTTGGTAAGCTTAGAAAAATTATATTACTGTATATTACAAAACTATATTACAGTCAGGCCCGACCAGCTGAGAGAGAATGCTAGTCTGGGCGAAGCTTTTACTGAGATATTCTTTCCATGGTTCTATAACCTTGTCCCTTTTACCAAACTAGATACCGAAATAACCTGACAATTACATCCCCAAGAGGCCATAAGCCAAGAACATAAAAAACCTTAATTTGTAGAAAGCATCGCTAGTGACTATCCCGACCAGTCCAAAGTGAACCAAACAAGAAATGATATTATCAAAACAATAACTGGTTCCAAAAGCACAAACCAATTTATTAACAGCAATCGATCCCATAACAGCCACCAGTTCCATAACCGAAAAACAACAGTCTGTCCCAAAAATTCTGACGGCAAAACAAGAAGACAAACATTCAGAGCAGAGGCCGCGAGCCTTACTGCTGCGGTGGATCCGTCGGGGAAGGAGGCGGTGCTGCGGGATGTTCTCCCAAGCTTGCGAGAAGCTCGCTCGCCATGGTCTCCAGCAATCGAAAACCAACCGCAGACTCTTGCTGGCCTTGTCTGATTAAAGTCAGAGCTTCACGTATACCCATAGCCATTTGCAGATTGGCCTGAGTGTCCCTGGCAAGCAGGATGCGCCCCGTCCAAAACGGACTGCCGATGAGCGGCCAACCCTGGTGGGTCTCGTTTTCGCGAACTAGTTCCACTTCCTTGATGGCAATAATGGTTTCCACCCTTGCTGGGGTTTCTGCCATGTATTGAGCTCCCCAATTAAACACCAGCAGGGAAGGGCCACTCTACATAGGGGAGTTAGTGCTCGATGATTCGGTCTAGAGGGAATTGCCTTCGGCTCGCTTCCCCTAATCTCCTGGTTACGCCTCCTCCTCCCCTAATGAGACATGATGTCCCGGGGCTGGATATCACAATTGGCCTTCTCAAAATAAAAGACATAGACCGAAAAGAGCTCAACTCTGATGATCCTCTCTCTTTCCTTAGACGTATAAATAGCCAATCTTTTGCTCTGGGTGATGAAGCCCTTAGTTCTCTGATTCATCAATTATTTCCAAATCGTTCCTTGGGAAACAGCCACCTTACGACGCAAAATTTTTCTGTACATTATCCAATCCCCCTCTTCGTGCGAGAGATTGGGCATCGTTTCCTCCATTAATGGCCTTTTGGTGCTTATCTTGCTCTAAAGGTCAGTTTGAGTACCAATACTTGAAAGCTCCCCACCGGTGAGCCTGCGAGTACTGTACTTTGAGGTTTTTTCGTACCTCGCGAGCATGTACAGGATCCGATTTAAAGATAGGGGCCAGGCCCTGAATCTACCACCTCTTCTCGAGCTAGCGTGCCACCTTCCTCTTCCCGATATTTCTTATGCTTCCCATCTGTCCTTGCCTCCTCCCGGAGGAGCGAGTAGTAAATGCCAAGTGGAGGAGGCGTCACCTCATCGTCCCTCGCACCTGTCGAGGAGATGTGAATGCAGGCTTCTGCATGCCTGATCACGTGGCCATCCGACGACATTCCCAAGCAATTGAGTGGGTCGAGCGTGAGGGGGAAAGTTGCATGCAATGAGGCAAGAGGTGTCATGAGCTCACATCTGTATTGTCTCGGGGGTTGGTCAGCGTCATTCCCATCATCATCGGCACAGCCATCTCTCCGCATTTTTCCCAAAGCCTCATGTTCATTTTGTCGACGCGTTCCTCTGCATGGAAAGAGATTTCCTTGCCAACCCCTTCATTAGCAAGAATATTTGCCACCCTGTTCTCTAATCGTTTTATGTGGGAAAATACTAGCGTGGGGGTGTTCCTTAACCATTCTCTTAGCGTCAAAATCCTTTCTTCCCACCTCCAGTTCCAAGGAACCTGGTTAATGGTCGCGTCATGCATAATCCTTTTGGCGAGGTTGATGATCACCATCGAGTCCCCCTCCACTATCAAAGGGGTTCTCTGGTTCTGAATCGCCCAAGTCAATCTTTGGGGTTGACGAAGGCAAGTTGTTAGGACACATCATCTCCAAGGATGGGGTCAAGATTGATCCTGAACGGGTAGAAGCCATTAAGAAGATCCCCTTGCCTCAAAATTTAAAAGCTCTCCAGTCTTTCAACGGTAAGAAAAATTTCATAAGGAGATTCATCCCAAATTTAGCGGAACTAATGAAACCTCTACAAAAATTATTAAAAAAAGATGTTGAATTTGTGTGGACAGATGAAGGGAAGGATGCTTTCAGAAGTATCAAAGATGCTATATCTAGATCACCTGTTTTAATCAGTCTAGTTTATTCAAAAGAGTTTCAGATTTTCTCTTTCACCTCGGAAGACACCATTGTTGGTGTTTTGATTCAGAAAAATAGTGAAGGACAAGAATAGCCTATAGCCTTTATGAGTAGAGCCTTGCAAAATTCAAAATTTAAGTCCACTTCCATGGAAAAGCAAGCTTATGCGCTTGTCAAGTCCCTTAAACATTTTAGAACTTATGTCGGGTACTCTAAGATCATTGGGTATGTGCCCCATGTGTTGAAAATAGCAGCAAGAAACTCAATTTAATTTTCTGTCTAAATTAAATTGAGGAGGAAATTCGAAATTCCACATCAACAGGTCACTTGGATGTGTTAGCTGAGTCATTAGCAATCAGTTAGCTCAGTAAATTCGAGTTGAGACAATGCGATCAGTTAGTTACAGAGATTCCTATATTTTAGGAGCCAGGTTGAGTTTATTTGAGCTATAAATCAGTTAAAACTAGTTTCGAGTGAAACTGAACTAGTTAATGATTAGTTAGGTGGTTGGACTTCAGTCTAACTCAACGATCATTTAGTTAACTGATCAATCAACCCATTTTTTGCTCATGCGTGTGCATAATTCGTATTCTCAAGTTATTGGTGGATTTTTCCAAGGCAGAGGACAGCAACTGTAAACTAATTAAGTGTACAGAGGAAGCAATTGTAATTGATCTCTTCCATTTTGATTAATGAAAAACAGAGTAGATGGGGTTTTGGGCAGTAAGCTTTCCCCGTTTTTGATATATCTTGTCTCTGTATGTACGCAGTTTCTGTGTGTGATGATTTTTCTATTTATGCAGTAGATTAGATTTGTGTCTCATGATTTAGATAAATTTTATGAGCAGTTGCAGATCTATTGAAATTTCTACATGGTATCAGAGCCATAATCACAGAAGAAAAGGGAATTCGAAGTTTCTCCTCGGGTCCACAGGCCAGTGCAGCAGCATCTCTACAGAGCTTGGAAGATGGCTTTCAGTGGGTTGACGCTAGAATTTGCCTTGGAGGGCAGCTCCAACTTCGTAGCTTGGAAGGATCGCATGGAGGCAGTATTTGCAGATAATGGGTTGTTGGAATATATCGAGTCCAATATTCCACAGCCAGCTGCAACAGATGTCCAGCTTGTTCAGTGGAAGAAGGATGTGGCGAAAGGAAGAAGAATTATCCTCGAAGGGGTTCGAGATCATATTGTCTCAAATCTCCATGGGAAGACTTCTCCATTCGCAATGTGGAAAACATTGACAGAGTTATTCCAGAATCAGAGTGACCAGAGAAAGCTGGCACTAAAGGATAAACTTCGAAAGATCAAGATGGAGAAGAACGATACTATTCCGCAGTATCTGAGCAAGCTCACACAGTGTCGTGATGAGCTTGGTGGTGTTGGAGTTACTATTCCAGAAGATGATTTGGTGAGTCTAGCATTGCTAGGTCTTCCCAAGAGCTGGCACAGTTACCAAGATTCCGTAAATGGCCGAGAAAAGCTACCTAATTGGTCGCGCTTGTGGTCTGATCTTCAACAGGAAGAGCTTAGGCGAAGCACAAGAGATGGATCCTCATCCAAAGCTGATGAAGAAGAAAACTTCGCATTGATCGGAAAAGGGAAGAAAGGGAAAGGGAAGAAATTCCAACCCAAGCCCGATTCTAATCATGGTGGCAAAAAGGGAGATTTGTCGAAGGAGAAGTGCTTCCACTGTCACGAGTTTGGGCACTACGCAACCAGATGTCCACAGAAGAAATCCAGCAAGAAAACTGCAGCTGTAGGTGAAGCTCTAGCTTCACAGTTCGAGCTTGATTTCACACTCATTGCATGCATGGCCAGCACAGTAATGAGTACCGTGTGGTATTTGGATTCGAGTGCATCTTTTCACATGACTGGATGCAAAGATTTCTTCAGTGAAATGGAGGAGAAGGATCTGCAGATAAATATCGAGCTAGGCGATGATGGGCGGTACAGTGCAACCGGCATAGGCACTGTAACCTTCCATAGAGAGTCAGGATCAGATTTTCGACTCAAAGATGTCATGTATGTGGCAGGCTTGAAGAAGAACCTAATCTCGGTAGCAGTGCTCGAAGACCGTGGTTATGATGTGGTATTTAGCCAGGGAAAAGCATTTCTGAGACACATAACCACGGGGCAAGTAAAGCAAATTGGAGTCCGCGTGAGGAACCTCTACAAGTTGGAGGTTGGAGATTGTGCTGCATTAATTAGCAAGGCAGAAAAAGTGCAGAGCAAAGATGATGGAGAGATTTGGCATCGAAGACTTGGTCACCTACACCATGGAGCCTTGAAGATCATGCAGCAAATCACAAATGGACTTCCCAAAGGTGCTTTGAACCAGCAAAATGTATGCAAAGGATGCACTTTGGGAAAGTATGCAAAATCCACCTTCCATGAACGGGACAGCAAGGCGCATGCAGTCCTGGAAAGAATCCACTCGGATCTTTGTGGACCTTTTTCGACAGTTTCCACTGCCAAGCATAGGTATTATGTTATATTTGTAGATGATTTTTCTAGAAAGTGTTGGATCTATTTCATGCAGAAGAAAGATCAGACATTCTCAAAGTTTGTAGAATTTAAAACATTTGTTGAGAAAGAAAGTGGCAGGAAAGTGAAGGCTCTCAGAAGTGATAATGGAGGTGAGTTCGTGTCAAATGCATTCAAAGAATTTTGTGCGAAAGAAGGCATTCGAAGAGAGTTGATAGCACCCCACAACCCACAACAAAATGGGGTGGCTGAAAGGAAGAACAGAAGTATTGTGGGCGCAGCAAAGGCGATGTTGCATGACCAAGGCCTGCCATTGCATCTGTGGGCTGAAGCATGCAACACAGCAGTCTATTTGCAGAATAGGAGCCCTCATCGGATTTTGTGCATGCACACTCCAGAAGAAGCTTTTTCAGGGAAAAAGATTGATGTATCACACATCAGGATCTTTGGATCATCAGTTTACTGTCATGTTTCCAAGGATTCAAGGAAGAAGCTTGAACCAACAGCTGAGTTGGGGATATTTGTGGGGTACACTGAAACACCTCATAACTATCTTGTGTACATGCCATCCCTTAGAAAAACAGTTATGAGGAGGGATGTAAAATTTGATGAAGAGAAGGCTATGCGTTCCTCTCTTGAGAGGGAGCTTCAGATATCATTAGAAGAGGAGCTTTTAGTTCCAAAAGAAGAACCTCAGGAAGATGTGGAGCAGCCACATATAGAGGGGCAGAAAGTGGAGTCAACCACTCAGGCAGAGACACCCAGAGAAGGCATCAAGCGAACCAGGGAAGTTGATAGATTGTTGCATGATGCTAGAGAGAGTGTGGGACAACCCACATCTCAGCGTAGGCAAACGAGGTTACCGAGTCGGTACACTAACTACATGGCTCTGGTGAGCGAGAGTGTAGAGATTGAGCCACCCTCATTTAAGGAAGCCGTAGAGCAACCAGTATGGGTTGATGCTATGGTAGAGGAATTTGATTCCATTGTCAGAAATAGTGTTTGGGAAGTGGTCCCAAGACCAGCAGACAAATCAGTGGTAGGTTCAAGATGGCTCTACAAAGTAAAGCATGCAGCAGACGGAAGCATCGAGAAACACAAGGCTAGATTTGTGGCCAAGGGGTTTTCTCAGGTAGAAGGTATTGATTGCGAGGAGACATTTGCTCCAGTAGCAAGGTACTCTTCCATTAGATCTATTCTTTCTTTGTCTTCGCAGATGGGGTGGAAGATCCACCAAATGGATGTAAAAACAGCATTCCTCAACGGATTGATTGAGGAAGAGGTGTATATTGAACAGCCGGAGGGGTTTGAGACCTTTGACAGAGAATCGCATGTGTGCAGACTCAAGCGAGCGTTATATGGGCTCAAGCAAGCATCCCGTGCTTGGTACACCAAGATCGACAACTATTTCACCGGGTTGGGCTTCACCAAAAGTGAAGCAGATGCAAACCTTTATCATATTGTTGTTGAAGGTAAATTATTGATTATTGTGCTATATGTTGATGATTTAATTCTAACCGGAGATGAGCAGTTGATCAGATCTTGCAAAGAGGATCTTGCAAGAGAATTTGAAATGAAGGACATGGGACTCATGCATTATTTCCTAGGTTTGGAAGTATGGCCAGGAGATGGAGAACTATTTGTTTCTCAAGGCAAGTATGCCAATGAGATACTGAAAAGATTTCACATGGAGAAGAGTAAGCCCATGGAGACACCTCTTGCAGGAAACTGGAGGAAGGAGGATGCTACTTCAAGTGAAGTAGTAGATGCTACCACTTATAGGCAGCTTGTAGGTTCACTTATGTATTTGGTGAACACACGACTGGACATGTGTTATGCTGTTAGCCAGCTTAGTCAAGCCATGGTTAAGCCAACCAAACTGTATTAGAAGGCAGCAAAGCATGTGTTGCGATACATTAGAGGCACTACTCAGTTTGGTACAGACGGATAGAGGGAGTGAAGCTGCAAGGCTTCACAGATGCAGATTGGGCAGGGAGTCCATCAGACAAAAAGAGCACATCAGGAGGAATTTTCAGTGTTGGGTCAGCAGCAGTTTCTTGGTACAGCAGGAAGCAGAGATTTGTGGCACTCAGCGCAGCAGAAGCAGAATATATGGCTGCAAGTCAAGCAGCATGTGAGGCTATCTGGATGAGAAAGATTCTTGTTGGTTTATTTGGTCAGTTGATGGATCCTACGGTGATTCACTATGACAATCAGAGTTGTATCAATACTCTGAGAATCCAATTTTTCATGATCGTTCCAAGCATATTGATATCCGATATAACCACCTTCGAGATTGTGTGCAGAGGCGGATTATGTTGCTACAGTACATCCCGACAGAGGAACAAGATGCAGATATCTTGACGAAGGCCTTGTCAAGAGGCAAATTTGAATTTCACAGGGACAGGATTGGGGTCCATGATAATCCCTTTCTTGCTGAGAGGGAGTGTTGAAAATAGCAGCAAGAAACTCAATTTAATTTTCTGTCTAAATTAAATTGAGGAGGAAATTCAAAATTCCACATCAACAGGTCACTTGGATGTGTTAGCTGAGTCATTAGCAATCAGTTAGCTCAGTAAATTCGAGTTGAGACAATGAGATCAGTTAGTTACAGAGATTCCTATATTTTAGGAGCCAAGTTGAGTTTATTTGAGTTGTAAATCAGTTAAAACTAGTTTCGAGTGAAACTGAACTAGTTAATGATTAGTTAGGTGGTTGGACTTCAGTCTAACTCAACGATCATTTAGTTAACTGATCAATCAACCCATTTTTTGCTCATGCGTGTGCATAATTCGTATTCTCAAGTTATTGGTGGATTTTTCCAAGGCAGAGGACAGCAGCTGTAAACTATTTAAGTGTATAGAGGAAGCAATTGTAATTGATCTCTTCCATTTTGATTAATGAAAAACAGAGCAGATGGGGTTTTGGGCAGTAAGCTTTCCCCGTTTTTGATATATCTTGTCTCTGTATGTACGCTGTTTCTGTGTGATGATTTTTCTATTTATGCAGTAGATTAGATTTGTCTCTCATGATTTAGATAAATTTTATGAGCAGTTGCAGATCTATTGAAATTTCTACACCATGCAGCTGTCAAAGACATCATGTCTCAGCAGGATTGTCTAGGCATTAGGGGTAAATGGGTTTCAAAGATTCAAGAATATGACTTAGAGATAAAACCCACTAAATTGATTAAGGGACAAGGGCTTGCAAAGATGTTAAATCAAGCAAATGAGAAAGCTTTAGGAATGAATTGTCAAAACAATAATCCAGAACAAAGTGTATCAGACAAGTTTCAGAGATTAGAGTAGCATCCTTGGTATTCAGACATCATCTTTTTCCTTCGTAACCTTACATGCCCTGATCACTTACTTGGCCATAAACGCAGAGCATTAAGGTTAAAAGCAACTAAGTATTGTGTAACAAATGATGGTCTAGGTTGGAGAAACCCGGACGGCTTAATACTTAGATGTGTTGATGAACCTGAGTCGAAAAGACTCACGATTGAGTTCCATGCAAGATTTTGTGGTGGGAACTTTTCAGCTAGAACAACTACCCACAAAATCCTTAAGAGCAGGTTACTATTGGCCAAACCTCTTTTCAGATGTGCATAAGTTTGTCAGAAGTTGCCCTCAGTGTTAGTTGTTCACCGGGAAGCAAAAGATGAAAGCTTTGCCCTTAAAACCAATAGTAGTCCAAGCCCCTTTCCAGCAGTGGGGGCTTGATTTCATCGATAAGTTCAAAGACAATTCAAGCAATGGTTATTCTTGGATACTTACCACCACAGATTATTTCACCAAGTGGGTAGAGGCAACACCCACCAAGAAGGCAACCGATGATGTAGTCATGGACTTCCTAGAAGATAGGATTATCACAAGATTCGGTGTGCTAGCCAGAATTATCACAGATAATGGCCCATGTTTTAGTTCTTCGGAAATGTCATATTTTTGCTTCAAATATGGCATTGTCTTATCACATTCATCCAACTATTATCCTCAAGTAAATGGTCTAGCTGAGTCAAGTAATAAAAACTTAATGACCATAATCAAGAAAATAGTTGGTGATAATAAGAAAGCATGGGATAGCAAGATTAAGTATGCATTATGGGTTGATCAGATTACCAGAAAGAGTTCAACCGGTAAGAGTCCTTTTGAACTTGTCTATGGCCTAGATGTCACCTTACCAATCCATTTAAAGCTTCAAGTGTATCAGCTTCTTCAGAACTTTAGCTCAGATCAGGATGCCATTCAGAACAGAATTAACCAATTTATTCAGTTAGATGAGAACAGAAGGAAGTCCCTTGACCAAAGTACTAGAAATTCAGATAAAATCAAGAGGACTTTTGATAAATCTACCAAACCTGGATCCTTTCAAGTAGGTGATACAGTTTTATTATGGGACAAACGGAGGCAAAAACCGGGAAAACATGGAAAGTTTGATAGCCTATGGATGGGACCTTATATCATTGATGAAGTAGCAGGCGTTAATTCTTTCTATCTAAATGACCTAGAAGGGGAAAGATTAAGCCTTCCAGTGAATGGCCTTCTACTCAAGATGTTCTTCACCGAGACGGTTTGATGCCTTTATTGGCATTGGTGGTATCGAGGCCTATTTCTAAACTTATCCTTGCATGTATTTTATTTTTGTATCATATTTTTGTATTATAGATGTTGTATGATAGTATTATCTTTGAAGGTTTTGTTGTATATTAGTGTTGTAAAATAGTTTTTCTTTTTGTACATTATATACTAACGTTGTGCAATAGCTTAGTTTCCCAGTTGGTTTCCTTTTAAATGTGTTACTGATGGACTTTAGTTTTCGTGCAGGACCCAGAGATTCTGGAGTTCTCACATCCTCTTCTTTGATTAGAGGATCATTCAGAGCAAGTATCCCTAGATGGAGTGTAATGTTCCCAAAAGTGACATGCAAGCAAACCCTAAAAATGACATGCATGCAAACCCTAAAAGTGACATGCATGCGAACCCTAAAAGTGAGATGCAT
>LPNX010206048.1:76569-95879 GCA_001517045.1 Pseudotsuga menziesii
CGAAACTTAGGCATCATTCTCACCAGCAGCTTCATACTCCGGTACCCAGTGACTATCAGCTCCATCTGAGCTCATCCGAAGGAGTTATCGGCATTTCCAGACCACCAGGGGTGTGAGCAGCTGCCTCAGAGAACCAAAACGTTTTCATACTTAGAGGGTTCAGAACTGCAGTATATTCCAGCCAATCTCTCCGGCACAACAAGGCTATCAGCCCTGCAAATCGGCGGATCCATCGGGCACCTCCTTCCTTGAGGGCGTCACCTTTTTCTCTGATTGGGCGTCTTATTGCTGGAGCATTCGCCGGAGACAATAGAGATCAGTTCCTCTCCGATCCAGATCTCAGTAGTTGCAGACTTTATCTGCAGCAGTTCAGCCAGTTATCAGTGGTAAGTGTGCATTCTGTCTCACAAACCCTAACCCTAATTTTTCCTATAAAATAGGGATTTTTGGCCTGGCAGTTTGTAAGCCCAGTTGTATCCGCATAATTGTTTAGAAATAGAAAATATCGGGATTTAGGATATTTCATGGAGCCAGATGTTTCCTACTAAGTCATACTTAGTCGTTATTATCAAGTGAGTCGGGTGATGAGAACATACACTTGTTCACCTTTCAGAATTCAAAAGTCATTCAGGCTTTGTCTGGGAACTTTTTGTTATTTTTGTAAACACATGTTCATACCCACTTGGGGAAATTGTAAAAAATGTCCTAGCATTTAATTTTTTATAAAAGGATCAACTTCCCGGACTTAAGCATCAAGCCAACTAGCCTAGAGTGTTTTTTCCCTTGGTTATTATTGGTTGTTGAACAAACGACTAATAATTTTTGAGTTTTTCACTCACACCTCCAAAGTTGAGGTAGTCGTCTCAGTGTTTCGGCCTTAGGAGGTTATTAGAGCCTTCGTGTCAGTGTTTTTCAACATGCTAGGCATTGATTTTGAGTCGTACCAACATGTGCTAGGTCCCCCTAGAGTTTCGTCAGTTTCTGAGAAAATAAAAAATTTCCACAAAATTAGGCCATTTTTTTAATGGTTCAATTAGAAAATTTCAAAATGTAATAAAAGTCAAATACAGAGTCCGTTTCGGACGTGGGGACACTCGTTTTAACACCTGGAGTGTCCACTTTACTCCATGGACCACTTTCCACATGAGTTGGGCAGCAGAATCACCCCGTGGAGCATTATTCAGCTAAAAATGTATCAAAAAAGCATTTTAATGCTAAATTAAAACATTTTGGCATAAAAGACAGTTTGAGAAAGATAAAAAAATTAAAATAATAGTTAATGGGGTGACATGGCATGGGTCCCCCATTAAACTTAAGAACCTTTCAAACTTAAGTTGGTATTAAATCATTGTTTTAAAACTTGGTTTGAGTTGAATAAGGATCATGAGGATGGATGACGTGACGGTGAAGAGCTCACGCTAATGTGAGGTGGTGAGTGGGTCCACCTCTCCATGTGGTATAATATATGGCATATTGTAATCGATAAGAATTAAATCAAGATGACGTCAACTTTTTCCAAGGTTCACGCTAGCATATGTGGGGGTTGCGCTACCTTTGAGTGTGGACCCCTCTTCACAATGTGTATTAATTTCAAATCTTGGTTTATGCTAGCACATGCATGTGGAGGATGACATCAATCCATTTCACCAACTCATCAAACTCACACATGGAGGAGCAAACGAAGCCGATTTTGTGATTTGGCAATTAGATGGAGTTGGTTGGCAAGTGTTATGAGTTAACAGGGAGAGGTGTCAATCACCTCTGCAGTTCAACTCAGTCCTTCTTCAGTTCAACTCAATTCCTCTTTAGTTCAGAGTCAGATAACTCCGGGTTTATCTTCAGTGTGCGTAGCCCCCTAGGGCCTTGGCTCTGGCTATAAATAAAGCATCATTTCTCTCTTCCAAGCTAGCTCTAGTTGGATAGAGAATTGGTCTTGGTTGTTGTAATACTATGATTATTTTTGTTGCTTAGAATAAAAGAAAGCTTTGGAGGCAAGATGGTGTCATGTTATTATGTGTGCATGAGCATTGCCATGTTTCACTGAGGTAATCTGTATCTGTGTTCATAACTTGCTTATTTTGATATTGTGGATCCAGTGCTAAAAGATTGTTAATAAGTTTATTATGATCTTGGTAGGAAAGGAATTTGTTAATAAATTTATTGTCCATCTCCTTTTCTTTTATGCATGTCTACAGATCTAGATTCAACACGCTTTAGAAGATTATATGCATCCTATTCTAATATCTCTGTTTATGTATTAACCGGATTTCACAAGCATCTTGGCAAGTCGTTTGATTAATTGCAGGTTCCTAGCTTGGAGGGGGCATTGATCTAGTTGGCTTCTTCACATTCTCCAAACTTTATCAAAGGCATAGTCCCTCGACATTCCACCGAAAAGCTCCACGGTTGATCGTTAGGGCACCAAGCCACCTCTTCACTCTTTCTCCTTTTTTATCAGCACTCCCTTGGTTACTTGGCTTTTATATTTTAGATCTACTATTTCAAAGCTGATATCTTTCTAGATCTGAACATATACGAGTTGCATGGATAGATTTAGTTTCATTTAAAAAAAAGATTCAAGTCCTTTCTCTTTACAAACTAGATCTAGCAGTAAAAGTCTTTCATTTTTTATAAGCAGTTTTAATCCAAATCAAAAGCTTGTTTAAAGTAAATAGTCTTTCTTTATTAAAAGTTAAATCTAGCATCCAGAGTGCACATTGCATTAGCTTTCCTTGGTTAAATTTCTTACTTTTTTTTAACTTTTAACTTAGAATTGTTTTTTGGTAATTTTTTGTGTTGTCCAAAGACACTTCTAAAGTGTATTTGGGCACTTTTTATTAAAATTTGTTTGCTGGTTTTTAGCAGGTCTGTTCGAAAAGAAGAGGATATGCTACCCAAAAACCAATTTGTGGGCCATCTAGAGCTTCCAGGAGGCTTCCCCCTTAGCGAGGGTTCTTTTCCTTATATTTTGTAAGCTTTTGGATCCCAGATAACAAATACCAAAGGGCCTTTCTGCTAAAACATTGTAATCAAGTAATAAAAAGCAAGTTTGAGTAGGCTCTTTCAAGCCAACTCTCCATCCCCCTAGGGGGGATTCTGCGTTTTTTGTGATTTTGTGATTTTTTTAGTTTTTTCTAGTTTAGTTTTGTTTAGTAGCATTATATACTTTGAATCATAAGCATTTCAATATCTTTTACAAATTCAAAGTAATCATACTACTTACCCCACGACTTCCCGATTGACCCGAAAGGGGAAAGAGATGCGTGGAAGGACTAATTAGACAATCCGTGAGTTGTATTTTGTATTTTTCTGTTATTTAAAATCAACCCCTCCTCGCTTTCCCGATTGAGGTCCATTTGGACCGAAAGAGATTCCTAGAGGTTTTTTTATTTTTAACAAGAACACAAGTTTAAAATCCTTAAAAAATTACCAAGGCTCCTTCCCTGTATGCTCTACACCGCTGCAGCTTGTCTGATCAGCTGGATATATCAGAAAGGGATACGAGTTACTAGATTTAATAGGAATATCCACACAAGTGATTTTCTCAAGAACTCGGGAGGTTGCAAAAGGTAACTACTACAAAGTCAAGGGGCTACTCCAAAAAGGTTCATCCTCGCCCCGTTGGACACTTGGTGTTACCACTTTAGCACTCGGTTCAAAGGGACTTGACTTGTTGGTCCAAACCCACTATTAACCCACGCCCTTAATTACTCATTAATAATTTTAAAACTGACCAACGAAACAACTACAATACTTACACGACACAACAACACTCCACTTTTACAAGCACTCGATATTCATCGGCACTGGTCTGTTTTACTTTCAATGCTTAAATCAATTGTTGCAAAATGTCGTGAATGATACTTATATTATCATATGTCCTTAATGTGATCTCTTTCTTGCAATAGTCCGTTGTGTTATTTTATCAATTTCAAATTAACTCCTAGATTTAGTCTTTTTTTTCGTAGCCTAAAAACCATAGATTTTCTTTTAATAGGATCTACCCCCATTGGCTTCATTAGGAGTTGGCCTAAACGGAGGAGTCAAGAACAAGGTGACAGCCTTGACTCGAGACTTGCCCCCAAGGACACACCGAGTGGCTTGAAGATTTCTGCCACGTTCCCCCTAGGTGTGTGAAAGGCGGCAACAGGGATTTGGTGAACCACCAGAAAACCCCAAAGATGGATTTGGTGAACCACCAGAAAACCCTGAAGATGAATTACATGGGGATTTAAACCAGTTAAGAATATTGAGTGATGAACTGAAGAACACCAGGGAACCCTCTCGAGTTTCCCTCGCCACATCACTACAAAACGTAATAGAGTCTATCAACATTGCCCACAGTGAGATAACCAATTTGAGCCAATATAGGGCTCGAATGAGAGAACATTATGGCATTGGTATATCCAAAGAAGATATAAAAAAACTGAATATCACAAAAGCCCAACTGTGGAGCAAATTTACAGATCTGAGAACAAGACAGCCTCCAGATGTAAGGAAGAGGCGAGTTTGCATGGACTGCTATAATTACCAGCCATGGAGAGAAAACTGGAGGAAGAGATGGTTCATGATTTTTGACAAGCCTCCATGCAACAATGTCGAGGTCCCACAGTATTTTCTGAGGAAACTATGGGCTCAGTGTGTGTTAGGAGTCCATGTTAACTACTTCGACGTCACCGAGTTCAAGGGTGTCGGTTTTGGCTCAGCCCAAGATCGACCTCACGCCCACTAGAACCCACTCCGAGGACCTCCTGCACCTAAGCGAGAGCCAAACTCGCTTCCTCAACCCCCTGGGTTAGGTAGCGGGCTAGATGAGATCCATGAGTCCGTTAGACTTGCCACATTGCACCTTCTCAGGCATACCACATTTGTGGCTGTCCTCACAGAGCGAGCAGGACCACCTCGAGAGACACACTTCTGCACGGTCTACTGGTGGTGGGCGAGGGAGAGCAGCTACAGGTGGTAGCCAGGATGATCCATCCAGCTAGACAGGACCAGTTCTACATCGTTGTTCTCGTTGTGGGAATCCACGCCATGTTCCCACGCAGGAGCATGCCACAGAGACCTACCTACACCAAGTTTGTTATTGCTTTATTTAATGTTCAAGTATTGATTATACATTATGCAATCTCATAATTTCTAATAAATTTAACTTAGAATCAGATGTTGATGACTTGATTTGTTTAAATGTACAGTTATTCAATACTGAGTCTCCAACACCTGGGTGGGAGGATGTTGGTTCCTTCAACCTAGATGGAGCCATGGCAGCTGTAGAGGACATCGCAACACCATACACACAAGTAGTTTTCTTTCAGTAATTAAATTTAATGTCAGTAGTTAATCCTGTCGTCAAATGTAGTTAATATTTAGTAATTGAATCTAAATATTTTAGTGTTTGCACAGGTGTCCACGGGAGTGAGTGACCAGCCATCCTCGCTGAGGATCAACAGATCCCATCGTGAGCAGGTATCGTGTAATAAAGTATAAATTTAATTTCAGTTTTGATGGCTTAGATTTGTATCGTTATATTTTTTATGTACTAATATACGAGGCCATGAATATGTATGCACGTTCGAGTACATAGGAACATTGGTGTCATTATCTCTTCATCGACTGCCTTTTCCCCACCATATATGACAGGTTTAGCCCTTGGCATACATGTCCCTTTCCCTGCATCCCTTCCCACCCCGTTCCATCCATCGCTTGCCTCCTATCCACCACCACACTTCCATCCAGCTCCCCCTTCTTCGTCACAGCCTTCGCTCACCCCCCCCCTGCCCCACCCATCCCCCCCCTCCCTTGCAATTTCCCATGTTTCCACCCTCCCCCCTTCGACCACGATACACCATCCATCCACATTCACCCATCCCTCCACCCCATCCCGGACCTCAGCCCCCTCCCCCATATTCCCCCACCACCCTTGTTTCCTCTTCCAGGGTGGCCCATTCCATTCAATAGCCAGTTTGGGTTTATCGTCGTACATCACCACTTTGCGCACTCCAGTCCACGCCCTCTCTCACTGTAACCCCTAGTTTTTTAGACAACATCAATGTGGGTACATCCTCCGCTATGCCATCCACCTTATTATCAGAGCAGGTTGTCCAGCCCACTGCTCCACCTTCCACCCGCGAGGACCGGCCGACTACTCCACCTGCCAACCTCAAGGACCAGCCAACTGCTCCACCTGCCAGCCCCCAGGACCAACCTGTTGTGTTCACGGTGAGATTGATTAGTTTATGAAAATCTCGTGCAATATTAATGAAAATTAACATAGGAAGTAAATTGTATGAGTTATCTTACTATTTAAATGTTGCAGGATGGCATTGCCGAGAGACTTGGATCACGGAGGAGGGTATCCCATTCACCACTTACGGTCTCGTCTGAGGTGAGTTATTTAAGATTTGAAAACTTAATTTTAATTTTTAAATTGTGTTTTATACTTGTATAATTGCCTGTAGGAGTTGACATTTGATTGTTGTCGTTTCAAAGCCCAAGGGGAGGTGGTCGAAGCGGCCAGAAGAACTGAGCTTCCTCTAGCTCAAAAAAGAGGAAGATCGATTTTGGAGGTGCTCCTAAGAGCTCTGAGGGTGTGCAGGACGATTGAGAGACCCTCCTATGTACACTAGCCATGATGTGGCATTTTGGCACGAGTTGCCATATTTTGTATAGGGCACGAGTTTCCATTGTATAGACATTGGGAACAATGTTCCATTTTTCACTACTACTGTATATGATTGGAAATTTGTGCATATGAACATATCATTTTGCACTTATTTATATTACTTTGCCTTTGATTACATATTTGCATACATTATGTCGAATGCAGTAGTAGATTGCAGTTGATGAGCTTGCAATACTTATTGTTGACAACGCAATAAAGTCTCTATGTTCACAATAAAATGCATAAAAAGTTTAACAATGTAGGTTAGTTAACAAAAAAAATACACAACTGCATAAACATGTACAATAGCAATGATAATTTTAAATACCAAATACCTGATCTTGTAAATCAAAGTGCAAATACATAGCTTGGCCCTTCACCCCTCGACCCTTCCATTTCTTGTCTCAGCTTGTCATACCTAGCTTCGGGCTTGTTATTGCAGAACTAAACCCTAAGGACCAGGACCTAACTAGACACCTAACCTAAAACCCTAGCTTTCTACCCTTCCAAACCCTTCCTTCTCCATCTCCTAACCTACTCGCTTACCTTTCCACCTCTCCTCTCTCATTTCCTAACCCTAAGCTTCGAATCTCATACTCCTATCCTCGGCCTATAGGATGAGACCTTGGCCCCCTTTCAAAACCCCTTGTCTAGCCTTAGCATCCCTCCTAGGACTCTACATATCATTGACATTTCAAGCCATACATATGAAGTTTTGACAGTGATCTACAAGTACATTTGCACTACTAAAATACCAAAAAGACCTCGAAAAAACATGTACGAGATACCATCTTTGTTGAGGACTATCATATAGGTACTTGTTGGCACTCTTGGATTGACTGGAAATTACTATTTGGGACAGTCATAGTAAAATTTGTCTTGGCTGGAAAATTCATTTAGTTTGACAGTCCCATTCATTGACCAGGTTGGAATTGACAATACTTGTAGTCCACTTGCATTTACCTAACAATTGTCTTCCTAATTGCAAACTTGAAATTGGCATAGCTATTGCATCTTTACTTTGACTGGAAGTAACATTTTGGGACAGTCATACTTAGCTGAAAGTTATCATTGGTTTGACAGTCTTATTCATTGTCAAAATTGGAATAGAAAGCACTTGTTTGCCTTTGGTATTTACATAGTAATCATTGTCTCATTTTGCAAGCTAGAAATTTATATTGGAATGATCTTATCTTACCATTTCATAGTATTGATGAGCTGAGAATCATATTGAACATGACTGTTGTTGGCTTGCATTTGTTACATCTACTTGGCAAACATTGATTTTGATAAATTTGACAATTTATATCATTTGAAGATGAAGTTGACATTGCTTACTCTCATTGAATACATACATATTTGTTATGCTATCGTTGAGCACTTGCAATTTTAACGATCTCTTGTACGTGTTGCTTTGGCATAGGTTAACTGAAGTTTAAGGGTTAGCATGCATAACCTAGGGTTTAGAATCAATGAGGAAACCCTAACTGAAGTTTAAAGGTTAGCATGCATAACCTAGGGTTTAGAACAATGAGGAAAACCCTAACACCAACACTACCTAACCATCTCTTGTGGTGTCTTATAAAGTAACTTTTTGTTTGTATATGTATTATGAGCATGCCTAGGATTGTAGTCATATGTCACATATTCTTTATACACTAATCAAATGAGATATGCTTTACAGTTTATCATGCACAAATTGCACAAGTTGTGATGTTAATCAATGGGGAAAATTTAACCCTAACGAGGAAACTATTTTGACTTGGCTAGAAATCATTCTTAGTTTGACAATCCTATCTTCATGAAAAGTGGATTGATTGGGGTCTATGTCAATGTATGTCGGTTGCAAAAGAGGTTGACTTTGTATGATATGATGATAACGTCCCATCAACACCACTAACATGCTTCAACCACATGCATAATTGAAAGGAAAATTACATCCAATGTTATTCGCAATCACCCAACCAACCATTAAATAAAATATTGAATCATCCTATAGTGTTTGACCCCCCTCTTTCACAAGAAATATTCATTATGGTTATTGGCTTGCAAGCATATATTCTAGGTATATGGTCTATTGGTTTCTAGTTAAGTGAGACCAACAAATATAATTATCTAAACCTAATGAGTTCATAAAACTCTAGTTTGTAGTTGTATGTGTAAATGTGTAAACACTATTTTTTAGGCTTGTGGATTGTGGTTTGTAGTTCATGAAACACTTTATTTTTTGTTATTTGTTCTTGTAGATTAGGTATATGGTCTAAGTGTATATAAACAAGTGAGACTAACATAGAATTTGATCTCTATGTATTCAAATTTCTTTCAATTCATGAAACCCTGGTTGGCTTGATACTTGTAATCCATGTATGTGTCTCTACTTCTATTTCATACAATTATTTGTTATACTTGTAATTCGTAAAGCCTTAGTTTCTTTGTTGTAGTGAAGGTACATATCTTCTAGGTAAATGATATATTGGTTTCTAGTTGAGTGACACTAACAAATCTAATTATCTAAACCTATTGAGTTCATAAACCTTGGTTTTTAGTTCTATGTCTAAAATGTGTGAACCATAGTTTTTAGGTTTGTTGTTTGTAGTTCATGAAACCCTAGCTATGTTGTAGTGCAGGTACATATCTTCTAGGTATATGGTCTACTAGTTTCTAGTAGAGTGAGACTAACATATATAATGATATAAACCTAATGAGTTCATAAACCCTAGTTTGTAGTTCTATGTCTAAATTTGTGAACCCTAGTTTTTTTTTCTATTTGTGCATGTAGCTTAGGTATATGGTTTAAGTATTTATACATAAGTTAGACTAACATAGCACATAATCTCTATGTATGTGAATTTCTACTTCATAAAACCCTAGTTTGTAGTTATATGTGTAAATTTATAAACCCTAGTTTTTAGGTTTATGATTTGTAGTTTGTGAAACCCTAGTTTTTTTGTTATTTTCTCTTGTAGCTTAGGTATATGTTCTAAGTGGTTCTACATAAGAGAAACTAAAATAACACATCATCTCTATGTATGGGAAATTATTTCAATCCATGAAACCCTAATTGGCTATATACTTGTAATTCATGTATGAGTTTTTACGTCTAATTCATATAATTATGTGTTTCTACTTGTAATTCATGAAAATCTAGTTTCTTTGTTGTAGTGTAAGTACATAGCTTCTAGGTATATGGTCTATTGGTTTCTAGGTAATGGCATGGTAGGAGACCAACAGAGTAGACGGTTCGTCGATCTGACCTCCGATTGTCGAGTTACGTAGAGTTGAAAGTCGCATGAAAATGTCGTTCAAGAACACTTGGTGACTCTTGGTCTGGGAGCGAAAAACCAAACGAAGAAGCAAGATTGCATGGCGTTGACTTCGACAAGTGTGTATGGGCAATGCCGATATGGAAACACTACCAAGACTAGCACGGTGGAGGGTTTTGCAGAGTTGACCCACCAATGCGAGAGTTGCATTGAAGAAAACTGAGCAAAACCCTAGTTTACGAAACCGATGCACAATGAAGTCACTGGGCCATGAAAACGTGGTGGAGAGGGCCCCTACAAGTAATGGCATGCCAAGATACTAACGGAGTCGACGGCTCGTCAATCCGACCTCCGGTTGCCGAGTTATGTCGAGTTGAAAGTCACATGAAAATGTCATTCAGGGACACTTCGTGACTCTCATTCTGGGAGCGAAAAAACAAACGGAGCAGCAAGATTCCATGTCGTTGGCTCTGGCAAGTGTGTATGGGCAATGCCGATATGGGAACACTACCAAGACTAGCACGATGGAGGGTTTTGCAGAGTTGACCAACTAATGCGAGAGTTGCATTAAAGGAAACTGAGCAAAACCCTAGTTTACGAAACTGATGCACAATGAAGTCACGAGGCCATGCAAACACGATGGAGAGGGACCCTAGAAGTAATGGCATGCTAGGAGACCAACGGAGTCGACGACTTGTCGATCTGGCCTCCGGTTGTCGAGTTATGTTGAGTTGAAAGTCGCATGAAAATGTCATTCAGGGACACTTGGTGACTCTCGATCTAGGAGCGAAAAAACAAATGGAGCAACAAGATTGCATGCCGTTGGATCCGGCAAGTGTGTATGGGCAATTCCAATATGAGAACACTACCAATACTCGCACGATGGAGGCTTTTGCGAGTTGACCCACCAATGCAAGAGTTGCATTAAAGGAAACTAAGCAAAACCCTAGTTTACGAAACCAATGCACAATGAAGTCATTGGGCCATGCAAAAGCGGCGGAGAGGGCCCCTAGAGGTAATGGCATGCCAGGAGACCAAAGGAGTCGACGGCTCATCGATCTGACCTCTGATTGCCGAGTTATGTCGAGTTGAAAGTTGCATGAAAATGTCGTTTAGGGACACTTGGTGACTCTCAGTTCGGGAGCGTAAAACCAAACGGAGCAGAAAGATTGCATGTCGTTGGCTCCGACAAGTGTGTATGGGAAATACCGATATGGGAACACTACCAAGACTGGCACGGTGGAGGGTTTTGCAGAGTTGACCCACCAATGCGAGAGTTGCTTTCAAGGAAACAGAGCAAAACCCTAGTTTACGAAACCGATGCACAATGAAGTCACTGAGCCATGCAAATGCAGTGGAGAGGGCCCCTAGTTGTAATGGCATGCCAAGAGACCAACCAACGAAGTCAACGGCTCATCGATCCGACCTCTAGTTGTTGAGTTATGTCAAGTTGAAAGTCACATGAAAATGTCGTTTAGAGACACTTGGTGACTCTCAGTCTAGGAGCGTAAAACCAAACGGAGCAGCAAGATTGCATGTCGTTGGCTCCGACAAGTGTGTATGGGTAATGCCGATATGAGAACACTACCAAGACTGGCATGGTGGAGGGTTTTGCAGAGTTGACCCACCAATGTGAGAGTTGCATTGAAGGAAAGTGAGCAAAACCCTAGTTTACGAAATCGATGCACAATGAAGTCACTAGGCCAATGCAAATGCGGCGGAGAGGGCCCCTAGAGGTAATGGCATGCCAAGAGACCAACAGAGTCGATGGTTTTTGGACCCCGACCTTGAATTGGCCCAGGCGTCCCTAAATGGATTTTGCAGGCCTACTGCAACTCGCCATAGAACATTGACAGGGGATCCGATCGACGAACCATCGGTTCCGTTGGGATCGTGGCATGGGATTATGGCCAAGGTGGCCTCCCCCTGACTCTACACAGCCCAGACATGCCTCCAGGCCAGATTATGTAAACTAGGGTTTTGCCTCAATGGAGTGTAAGTGAATTTACCCAATCTCATTCAATATAGCCATCTAGATCCTCTCTGTTGCTAATTGCCTCCATTAATATCTCGTGCTCTGAATGAGGCAAGAAGTAACGTACCTTGGTTGAGTTCTTGTTTGACATTGTCTGTAGATAGATGTTCATGCCAACAATCAAGTTTGTGAAGTGGAAAACCACAAAACCTTATCTGTAATCCACGAATACATGACCACTAGTTCTTCTTGATTCCCCTTCTAGTGTAAGATATTCACCCTCAACCACCATCGATCCAATAGGAAATTCATTGCCTTCATCATCAATCAATGATCCGTTTAGGATTTGCTTACCTCGAATGCATCATTCCAACTAATAATCCGTGCCCCATTCATTGTCTTTCGGGGCAATAACTGCATATATGTGTCTTGGCTGTACAAGATCTGAGATATGGTCGTAGTCTTTTGAAATCGTTGACTGACCCTTTTCTAAGTCGGTTGTTTCAATGACTACACGTGGGTCTACTGCAAGTGACACACGATCCCAATCATCAACCCAATCCATGCATTCGCATTCATCTCATTCACCACAGCTACAAGGGCTGCAAAAGCAAGCAAGTTTTTGCGTCCATATTTCAAATAGGGGATTGTTTGAGCTTCGAACCGAATGAAATCGACGTGTTCCTTGTATTGTGCCGCAACTATAGGAACGGGATCGATCTATGTCAAGCACTTGCCCAAAATTCCTGACTAGCCTTCTTACCCCTGTTGATGTATGTTGCACTTTAGTTCGGTCTGGCATTGTTGCAGAGCACCATTGAACTATGGATTTTCAATCTTTGATATGGGGGTTTCTAGTAAACCTCATCTCCTCCCTTCGTAGTGCGGTCTTGATGCATCCACCGGCCCCGTCATGCTCACATTTGTCGTGCCCGGTCTCAAAGTAGTTCCATATATGTGGCACATTGCAAGTCTTATGTAACATACTCATCCATTGGAAGACTTTGGCATTTTTGAACTGGCTTGCACAACCATCTGACCATATCCAATGCTGATCCATCTGTATATCTCCCTCCTTTAGTTGATCATAGAAAATTTAAAAACAATGTTGCACATAATGCAGATCATGGCATTTGTCATCACTTATGTAAAAGTTTGTCTCATTCTGTATTATTCTATTGTTAATGCTGCTCTCAGGGCCATGCCTATACGTAATATGTACCATGATGCTAACTTGGTCGAAATGGTAGTATTGACTCTAAATTTCATTTTGTAGCTGAAGGGTGTAGTTTTCTGCAAAATCCATAATTGAAAATATGGTCCCAATGGGAAAGTTGTCCCTGCATTTTCCGTACTGCTCATCCTGCCATCGCGCTACATGCACATGTTGAACATACTGCTCGGTTTTCGTGTAGAACTCCGTCAAAAACTCACATACCCATTCCTGTTGCCATGAAAACAAGGGTCGTATTAGAATGTGACCTTTAAAGAATGTATATGTAAAAACTGAATGTATAAGAGGAAAAACATGCAATAATCATTTGCACATGTGACTTCACCAATGCAATCCTTTTACTTTCCTTCGCACTATCTAATTGATAGGTTACGTACTTGAAGCTCTGCATCTCCACGATCATACTGCCAAATTGATGCTCATCGCTTCCATGAATGCAATGGTTCAAAAGAGAAAACCCTCTGCACCTGGAACAATTCCCATACAGACATGATTTTCCATAGTATTTTTGTCCTTCATGCCTTGGACACATGATGCTGACGATAAAATCTCTCGATGCATTCAGTGGTATTACGGATTCATTGCAACCCCACTCAATGTTAGTATGCAAATCACAAAATATATGTTTATACGTGTCATAAAAATATTCATATTCTACATGGTATCTACAACAGCATGTGTTCCGATCAATGCATATACGAACGTACCATGGTTTACATTTATCAAAGGACCTTTGGCCCAGGTTCAATTGTATGTGCTCATTCCTGAATCTCTCATAGAGTTCAGACAGTGTTCTGTCAAGGAAGTGTTTGACATGGGGTTCACGTTCAATAGAAACTTTTCTCAGCATTTAGCACATCTCTTTGGTTAGATGAAGGTCTGGTATGATCATGCCAGAAATTTTGCACTAAGTCCTTAACAACATCAATTAGCTTCATATCTCAACGAGGCAACCTTCCAACAAAAGCCCAACAATCTTTTCCACCTTGAATATCAAGATTTTCTCTTATAACAGAGTACTTCTTAACAGTATTTCTATTTAGTTTAAGTATGTGAGAAGTGTGTGAAAGGAGGCGACATTTCCTTGTGGACTTGCTTACAATTGATTCTGATAACGCACGACGAGCCACACAAAGATCTTTAGTACAAGACGTCTTCCCAATCGCATTAAAAGCAGATTGGAGATTTCTAACAATATGATTGATAGCCTCTGAACTTCTAACCATCTTTTTGCCCAAAATTCTCCTAACAACAACTAAACAATTTGACATTAACAAACATAGTAATAATTGACATTTACCTGCATCGCCTTTGGATTCAAAATATTCCTTCATTTATTGGCTACATTGCCAATTGATAGTGCGTTTGGGCAACTTACCTTCAAGACCTGACAGACAACTTTCACCCACATGGATACGTCTAGGAGTCATTTTTCTTGCACTAGACAGTCGAGGTAGTGAAGGTGGACAGAAGATACGAATCCTAGGGCTTCTTTGTTGTGGCGCTTCATTCACATGTTGGTCCATATTGGGAGTGTGCTCGACATGGTTGTGGTCTTCTTGGAGATATTGCAAATTAATCATTGCCCCTAGGTACAACGCTTGATACTCAACGTCTCTCAATATACCTATGTCTTCAAGAGCTTCAGCATGGCTCGTTGATGGATTGTTCATTGGAGACTATGTTGATATTGGAATTTGAGTTAGGTCCATTGGACGCAACCGCTTCACCCGTGGTTCTGCACTAAAGGTTGTTATGTCATCAACTATGTTAGGATCGGTCGCAGTATCAGTGGAAATGTCTGGACCATGTCTCACTCTGTCCATTGCCAACCTGGCATTCTCTTACCTCATTTTCCTTTTCAATGGGCGTATTCCTTCTAGTTTTTCTTACTCTGTTACGTGATTTGCCCATCTCCAAAAGTTTCTTTATCTAAACTATGAGTTCTACCCCTACATAAGAAGCAACAAATAAGGTATTAGTTCCATTATACAAGAAACATGACACATTCCAACATAATTAACTAAATTACAAATATGTTAGTATGGTAATTATTAGCATTGATACATAAACGTTGATTAAAGGTTTCTCTTTGTGTTTGAACTAAAGTTTCATTTCTATACTCTATTTGAGTCAAGTAATGAGAGTCAAGTTTGCAGGTATTACAGCTATAGGATTATGACTTCCTTTGTGTTCAAAAAGTATTGGAAGTCACAAGAAGATGAGTGAAATATTCTTCATTTCCAACACCTTCAAACGAGATGACATTACACCTAATATGCCACACTAGTTGTGAGGGAAGACACAAGTTGGTGTTTGGATGTCTTGGGAATAAATTGAATAAATTACACTCATTAAGTTACACTAACTAAAGAGAACAATTTGACTAATTACACAATGAGGAGGTTGCAAATCCCCCGAAAAAAGAATAAATCATAGAGGTAGAGGCATCCCTGTCAAGCTCAAAGGCATGTTATGATAAATGTAGCATGAAGAGGAGAGCATGGACAAGTTGGTGAACTATTCAATATGGACCCTCTCCCATGATTGCTTCCAAGGTTTTTATACAAATTGAAGAGTCTCAAGAGAGAACCTCATCTATGCCATCCTTGTGCGAAATCAAAATATATTCATGTGCAAATGATTATTGGTCTACATTGCATACTTCATCTTGTATAGAGAATATGGACAACTTGGTGAACTATTCAATATGGACCCTCTCCCATGATTTCTTCAAAGGTTTTTTTTAAATTGAAGAGTCTCAAGAGATAACTTCATCTATGCCATCATTGTGTGAAATCAAAATATATTCATGTGCAAATGTATATTAGTTAACATTGCATACTTCATCTTGTATGGAGAATATGAGACTTGTTTAGATGTGAAGTTGGGAATTTTTCTTGTGAAATTAATTGTTGTCTATGAGAGAGATATTGTTGTAGGCATATGATAAAACATAAATCAATGAATGATCTGAAAGCTTGTGAATGAAAACAATTATTTACAATTCACCATACCTATTCAAAATGATCTCTTCTTGCAATGAAAACTTGTAGTTTGAATGTATCCACTAACTTCCAAGACCACTGAAGATGTTTGTTAGATTCCAAGAGTGATCTTCTATCCAATAGATCAAAGAGTGTCCAATTGATGATTGAGTGTGAGCCAAATTGCAAAGTTTAGGAGCACAAAACGCGTGAACAGCCGTAGAAAACCAGTGAAAATTGGTAGCAATGCTGGGAGTCCAAATCTCTGTTTTTTTAAACTAGCAACAGGTGTGCACACGCGTATTTATGTGTGCGCACGCATATTTATGAGCACGCACGCATGTATAAGAGCGCACATGCATGCATAAGAACGCATGCACGTATCAACGCGTATGTGCAAATACACGTAGTGCAAAAGTTCAACAATGTCTTGGTATTCACACATGTACGAGTATTTTTACAATATAGTCTTCACCACTACTTTCTTCTTAGGCCCATGGGTGCCATTATGAGGTCTTAGGCTCCTTACCTATGGCTAGTGGAGGGTAAGGGAGGCCTCCAAAACTGACCAAGGATGGGTGTCAAGGTTTAACAAAGGTTTAGTGACGAACATGGTCAATAACACATGGCCTCAATCCCTAACGCGACAATAGTGACAGTGGCGACCATGGTCACGACAATAGAAGCAATGGCGACCATGCTCAATAACACATGGTAAATAACACCATTGTCAATAACACAATCCTCATCATCATCATCCTCATCATCGTAATCATCATCATCATCATCATCATCGTCATCATAGTCATAGTCATCGTGATCATCATCGTCGTCGTCGTCGTCGTCATCGTCATCATCATCATCCTCATCATCATCATCATCATCATCACCATCATTGTTCATCGTCATTGTCATTGTCGTCATCATCATCATCATCATCATCATAGTCATCATCCTCATAATCATCATTGTTATCATCCTCATCCTCATCATCATCGTCGTCGTCATGGTTGTCATCATCATTCCATTGAAAATGCTTGAAAATAAAATCAAAGCAAAGTTTCAACTAAACCTATCATCATCATCATCATTGTTCCTCATCATCGTCGTCATCATCATCATCCTCATCAACATCATCATCATCACCATCATTGTTCATCATCATCATCATCGTCGTCGTCATCAACATCATCATCATCATCATCATCATCATCCTCATCCTCATCATCATAGTCATCATCAACCTCATCCTCATCATCATCATAATCATCATCATTGTTCCTCATCATTGTCGTCATCATCATCATCACCATCATTGTTCATCATCATCATCATCGTCACTGTCGTCATCATCATCATCATCATCATAGTCATCATCCTCATCATCATCATTGGCATCATCATCATCATCATCATCACCATCATAGTCATCATCATCCTCATCATCGTAATCATCATCATAATCATCGTCATCATAGTCATAGTGTTCATGATCATCATCATCATCGTTGTCGTCGTCGTCGTCGTCGTCGTCGTCGTCATCGTCGTCGTCGTCGTCGTCATCATCATCATTGTTCATCATCATCGTGGTCATCATCATCACCATCCTCATCATCGTAATCATCATCATCATCATCATAATCATCGTCATCATAGTCATAGTCATCGTGATAATCATCATCATCACCACCATCATTGTTAATCATCATCGTCATCGTCATCTTTATCATCAACGTCGTCGTCGTCATCATCATAATCATCATCATAGTCATCATCCTCATCATCATCATTGTCATTGTCATAATCCTCATCATCATCATTGTTATCATCCTCCTCGTCATCATCATCATTGTTCATCATCATCGTCATGGTCATCATCATGATTCCGTTGAAAATGCTTGAAAATAAAATCAAAGCAAAGTTTCAACTAAACCTATCATCATCATCATCATCATTGTTCCTCATCGTCGTCGTCGTCATCATCATCCTCATCATCTTCATCATCATCATCCTCACCATTATTGTTCATCATCATTGTCATCATCATCATCATAATCCTCATCCTCATCCTCATCATCATAGTCATCATCCTCATCGTCATCATTGTCATCATCCTCATCATCATCATCACTGTTCATCATCATTGTCATGGTCATCATCATCATTCCATTGAAAATGCTTGAAAATAAAATCAAAGCAAAGTTTCAGCTAAACCTATCATCATCATCATCATTGTTCCTCATCATCGCCGTCATCATCATCATCCTCATCATCATCGCCATAATTGTTCATCATCATTGTCATCATCATAATTGTTCATCATCATAATCATCATCATAGTCATCATCATCGTTGTCAATTATGTAATATCCCAAATCCCGATATTTTCTATTTCTAAACAATTATGCTGATACAACTGGGCATTCAAACTGCCATGCAAAAATCCCTATTTTATAGGAAAAATTAGGGTTAGGGTTTGTGAGATAGAATGCACACTTACCACTGATAACTGGTTGGACTGCTTCAGATAAAGTCTGCAAGTACTGAGAACTGAATCGGAGAGGAACTGATCTCTCCTGCCTCCGGTGAATGCCCCAGCAACAAGACGCCCAATCAGAGAAAAAGGTGACGCCCTCAAGGAAGGAAGTGTCCGATGGATCCGCCGATTTGCAGGGCTGATAGCCTTACTGTCCCGGAGAGATTGGCTGGAGTATGCTGAATATCTGACACCTCTAAGTAGGAAGGCGTCTAGGTTCAGTGAGGCAGCTGCTCACGCCCCTGAGAGTCCGGAAATGCTGATAACGGCTTCGGATGAGCTCAGATGGAGTTGATAATCAAGGAGTGCCGGAGTATGTAGCTGATGATAAGACTGGTGCCTGAGTTTCGGAAGGAAACTAAGATCTGGAGGCCCTACAGCTGATTAGGGCTTTCTGGTGGAAAACCCCCCCTTACGGCTGCACCGTGCCCCTGCAAAAATCTAGACCCTGTGCTATATAACTGATGAATGAATGAAGAACAAGTGGTGAACCAGTATGGCTTACCCGGAATAAGACTAGGACAGATGTTTCACTGCCGAAATCCTGTTAGATGAAGACTCCGTCTCCAACCCCAACTGCTATGCTGCACGCTGTGCTGCTATCCAAGAGCTTCCAAAAATAATCATAAACATAAGTGAGGTCTCCTCTTGCTT
>LPNX010206048.1:96154-161893 GCA_001517045.1 Pseudotsuga menziesii
TTTGGGCCTCAAGGCCTAAAAGGAAGAGGACATTACAGTCCTCCCCGTTCGAGATTGCTTGTCCTCAAGCAACTTCAAACTGGGATGCTGCAATACCTGTTCACCTTCCCAAGTGGCATCCTCTGGCGGTAGTTCTTTCCATTGAACCAAATATTCTCTGATCACTCTGTTCCTGAGCTTCCTCTCTCTGGTCTGTATGATCCGTTCAGGAATCAGTATCAACAGTCCTTCATCATCTAAAGGGGGCAATTCGGTAGATGGAGCAATGTGTTTCCCAAGGGTCTTCTTCAGGCTAGACACATGGAACACATTGTGGATTTTGCTTTCTCTGGGCAGCTCTAGCTCGTATGCCACCTCTCCCACCTTTCGAATTATTTTGTATGGTCCATAGAAGCGGGGTTTCAATTTCTCTGCTCCCTTCTTCTTAAGTGACGATTGTCTGTAAGGCTGGAGCCTTAAGTAGACTAAATCCCCTACCTCAAAGCTCCGCTCAATCCTGTGTTTGTCGGCATACATCTTCTGTTGATTCTGGGCTGTCTGTAAATTCTCTTTCAATACTTTCAGGATGTCCTGACTGTCTTGTATCCAATCCTTAGCCTTAGGAGCCCTACTGTCTCCAAATGCCAAATCTGCATAGTCCAAGGCCTCATAACCATATAATGCCTT
Organism: Pseudotsuga menziesii; assembly: GCA_001517045.1. Taxonomy (NCBI): domain Eukaryota; kingdom Viridiplantae; phylum Streptophyta; class Pinopsida; order Pinales; family Pinaceae; genus Pseudotsuga; species Pseudotsuga menziesii. The sequence goes on from LPNX010206048.1 coordinate 96,821, forward strand.
AAAAGGAGTCATCCTAATAGACATGTGATAAGTAGTGTTGTAGCAATACTCTCCTAGGTGTAGCCATTTGATCCAGGTTCGTTGTTGCCCTGCTACGTAGTTCCTGAGATAGCCTTCGATCCATTTGTTGACTATTTCTGTTTTCCCGTCACTCTGGGGGTGATAACTCGTACTAGTAGCCAGTTCGGTCCCCACCAATCTGAATAGTTCCTGCCAAAAGGCACCCGTGAACCTGCTATCCCAACCACTGACAATGGTCTTAGGCAACCCGTGTAACCTGAAAACCTCCCTGAAAAATAACTCCGCTACTTGAGTTGCCGAGTAGTCTGATGGTATCGAGAAGAAATGTGCAAACTTGGTCAGTCTGTCAACTACTACATATAAGCAATCTCGCCCTTGGACCTTGGCCAAGCCTATAATGAAGTCCATGGAGATGCTCTCCCACTTCTGTTCTGGAATCGATAGTGGCTGGAGTAGCCCTGCTAGATGGGTGTTCTCCACCTTGTTCTGCTGACAGATGCTACATTCCCGGACATGCTGCATAATCTCCCCCTTGAGGCCCTTCCATGAGAACCTCTCTCTGATCTGCCTGTAGGTCTTTAAGAACCCTTGATGCCCTGACAAAGGAGAATCGTGGGCTTCCTGGATGATCTTCTTCCTCAATGTGGATTCTGGAACGAGGTATATCTTGTTTTTGTACTAGATGATGTCATCCACAATCCTGTACCTGTCATCCTAAATTTGCCGGTCCAATAATTCGCAAGCGAATTTATTTTTGGAGTATTCCACTAAGAGCAATGCCCTCCAGTCCGTGGATATACTACTGAGAGATAATGGGGCTGGACGCCTAGATAATGCATCAGCTACTACATTAGTCTTACCTTTCACATACCAGATCTCGAAATCGTAGGCTTGTACCTTGCTGACCCATTTCTGCTGTCGCTCATTCAGTTCCTTCTGCTCCAAGAAATACTTGAGGCTGTTATGATCTGTTTTAATTTTGAACATGCTGCCCACCAGGTACTGTCTGAATTTTGTGAGAGCATGCAAGATGGCTAGCATCTCCTTGTCATATATGGAGTAATGGCGCTCGTAGTTCTTCAATTTGCAGCTCTCAAATGCAATAGGGTGATGATTCTGCATCAATATTGCTCCTAACCCTTCTCCTGAGGCATCACATTCTACTACAAAGGGTTGTGAGAAGTCTGGTAATGCTAGAACTGGGCAAGAACTCATAATAACTTTCATCTCCTCGAAAGTTTTCTGCGCTAAGTCTGTCCAAGTGAATGCCCCCTTCTTGGTGAGATCTGTGAGGGGGGCTGCAAACTGGGAGAATCCTTTAACGTACCTCCGGTAATAAGTGCACAGACCTAGGAACCCTCTCAATTCTGTCACTGTTTTTGGCGCGGGCCAATCTCTGATAGCTTGGATTTTCTCCATGTCCACCTGTACTCCTTCTGCAATGATCACATGTCCTAAGTACAGCATTTCCTTCATGCCAAACTCACACTTGGACATTTTCGCTTAAAGCGACTGTTCTTCTAAAATACTCAACGTCTCGTCCAGGTGTTTCAAGTGCTCTTCCCATGTTTTGCTGTAAACCAAGATGTCATCAAAGAATACAAGCAGAAACTTACGTAGCTGTGCCCTGAAGGTGTGGTTCATGCATGATTGGAAAGTAGCTGGAGCATTGGTAAGCCCGAAAGGCATGACCAAAAACTCATAGTGTCCAAAGTGACAGCGAAAAGCTGTTTTGGGGATGTCCTGGTCCCTTACCCTGATTTGATGGTACCCCAAGCGAAGATCGATCTTGGAGAAGTATTGAGCTCCTCAAAGTTCATCCATGAGTTCGTCAATCCTGGGAATGGGATACCTGTTTTTTATGGTCTTTTTGTTAAGTGCTCGATAATCGATGCACATACGCAGAGTGCCATCCTTCTTTTTAACCAGAACTACTGAAGATGCAAAGGGGCTAGAACTGGGTCGTATATAACCAAGCTCCAGTAATTCTTTGATGGTTTTCTCAATCTCATCTTTGTACCTCTTAGGATGCCTGTAAGGAGTGGTGATGACTGCTTGTGTTCCCTCCTCTAGCTCGATGATGTGTTCAAAGCCCCGGTCTGGTGGTCTGCCTGATGGAAGGTCCCGAAAAACCTTTTCGTGTTTCTGTAGCAAGGCTTGAATGTCACTGGGGTGTTGTGAGCTGGTCTCTGGGGGTTTCCTGAAGGTGACAAAACATTCTGCAGCCCATTCTATATCATCCTGTCGAAGCACTGCCTCCATTCTCTGTGACGAGACCGGTTTTGGGGGATAAGTGTTCATGCCCCTCAAAACTACCCATTTACCATCTGGCCCCTGAAACTCCATTTCCATCGCCCTGTAGTCTGTAGTGTATTTCCCTATAGAGTAAAGCCACTGAACACCCAATACCACATGAGTATCCGCTAAATCCACTACATAGAAAGAGTCTGTCATCTGATAGTTACGCAAGGCAACATTCAGTTTTGGAATCCAGTAGTTGCACTCCATGCTGGAGTTCTCGGCTACTGCTACAGTGAACCCATCGAACTTCTCGGTCTGAATACCTCTCTTGGCTACCCAAGCGGAGTCAATGAAATTGTGGGTGGCTCCCCCCTCAATCAGTACTCCTACTCTGTGACCCTGTACTACTCCCCTGACCCTGAGAGTATGGAATCTCGGTACCCCAGACAATGTAGCAATGACTCCCTCCGGTGTATCCCCTTGGTGTGATTCCTCTTCTGTGGCCTCCTACTCATCGTCGTCCTCATCACTGTCTGAATACACACCTCAATGTAGTGTGCCTTCGCCTTCCCTGTGCACCTGTGTCCTGGTACCCATGGTTCCTGGCAAGTGAAGCACAGCTTCTTTCTTCTCAAATCTTTCCTGGTGTCCTCATCTAACCAGGTTTTCTTGGGCACATCCTGCTGGAATGGTTTCCTGTCCTTGTCCCTAACAGGAAAATTGGTCTTCAGAGGGAATTTGTTTTTAGGGACTGAATCCTGAAGATCCCTTGCCCGGCTAATAGCATCCTACAGAGTGAGGGGTTTGTAGGCTTTCACCCATCCCCGTAGTGGCTCTATGAGGGCCTCAGTGAATAACATAGTCAATCTGCTCTCAGAAACATCTGTTACCATAACGGCTAGCCTCGAAACTCTGAAATGAATGATTCTGCGCTACCAGTCTGCTTCAGTTGAGCCAACTCCCTGAAATGGATCTCTGGATCTTTCTTGTCGAACCTCTCCATGAGTTTCTGAGTGAACTCACTGCAAGAATGTATGGTGTTGTGACCCAATGTCACCAGTCCGTGGTACCACCATTCGTGAGCTTCTCCGTCCAAGTGAAGTGTAGCCAACTTAATGGCGTCTGTCTCTGTCATGGGGTTGAGTTGAAAATAAGTATCCAACTTTTGGACCCATGTTCTCGCTGATCCTCCGTGGGTCCCATCAAAGTTTGGGATGGTTAACCTACCCAAGGTTTTCTGCAGCTCATAGTTGTGATTGAAACCCTTGTTGAAATTCCTGGGCCTGTTCCTGCTCTTCATGTTGCAGAAGTCTAAGAAAGACATAGCAGCATGAAACTCATCCCCTAAGTCCCTGTACTCCTGCAAATAAGCCCCAAAAGGCTCGCTGGGCTCTACTTGCATGACCGGGCCCCCTACTGTATCTGCCAAGAAGTGAGGCATGGTAGGCCTGATAGTAGGTCGGCTGTATAGGTGTGGAGTGTTCTGGATGTTGGTGTACGCCATCTTTCCACTACCGCTGGAAGATCCCCACTCTACCGATGAAGGGGGTGTACTGCTGATACCTGGTTCCGGTTTTGCTGACAGTCGGTTGATTGCATTGAGGACCTCTTTTTGTCCTTTGGCTAAGTCTTGCAATGCAGAGACCAAGCTGCGAAACTCCATCCGATCCTCCTCTTCTCCCATTCCTTTTCCCCTATCCGCATGAATACCTGTCTGTTCCATGTCTGAATTGGTATCTTCTAGCTGGATATCTTCAAATTCTTCTGTGTATCTACTCTTCCTCCTCCTATAGGTTACAAAAGGATCTCCTTCTGTATTCATCTACTTTTCATCTCTTAAGCCCACAGCTGGCCAAGAAAATAGCTCTGATACCACTGTAATATCCCAAATCCCGATATTTTCTATTTCTAAACAATTATGCTGATACAACTGGGAATTCAAACTGCCATGCCACTATTTTATAGGAAAAATTAGGGTTAGGGTTTGTGAGATAGAATGCACACTTACCACTGATAACTGGCTGGACTACTTCAGATAAAGTCTGCAAGTACTGAGAACTGAATCGGAGAGGAACTGATCTCTCCTGCCTCCGGTGAATGCCCCAGCAATAAGACGCCCAATCAGAGAAAAAGGTGACGCCCTCAAGGAAGGAAATGTCCGATGGATCCGCCGATTTGCAGGGCTGATAGCCTTACTGTCCCGGAGAGATTGGATGGAGTATGCTGAAGATCTGACACCTCTAAGTAGGAAGGCGTCTAGGTTCAGTGAGGCAGCTGCTCACGCCCCTGAGAGTCCGGAAATGCTGATAACGACTTCGGATGAGCTCAGATGGAGCTGATAATCAAGGAGTGCCGGAGTATGTAGCTGATGATAAGACTGGTGCTTGAGTTTCGGAAGGAAACTGAGATCTGGAGGCCCTACAGCTGATTAGGGCTTTCTGGTGGAAAACCCCCCCTTACAGCTGCACCGTGCCCCTGCAACAATCTAGACCCTGTGCTATATAACTGATGAATGAATGAAGAACAAGTGGTGAACCAGTATGGCTTACCCGGAATAAGATTAGGACAGATGTTTCACTGCCGAAATCCTGTTAGCTGAAGACTCCGTCTCCAACCCCAACTGCTATGCTGCACGCTGTGCTGCTATCCAAGAGCTTCCAAAAATAATCATAAACATAAGTGAGGTCTCCTCTTGCTTAATCCTCTATTTATAAAGTTCAACTGCGCAAAACCTAATCTTTGACCTAATTAGGTCACTTTATCTTCTAATTTGCCGTTGACTTGCATGCATGCGGATGGAGCCCTAAAAAGAGCATGCATCATTAAATAATGCTTCGGATGGCATGCATGAAGGTGGCCTTTGGCCCAGGTGGTCCTTCTTGACCAAGTGAGGATGCCCTAGATATTCTATGGATGGCATCAGTTCTGATCTGATTCCCTAGCTATCAGTAACCGCTCGAACCCACAAGAATCACATAGGTTAGCGGTTTGGGCCTCAAGGCCTAAAAGGAAGAGGACATTACATCATAGTCATCATCCTCATCATCATCATTGTCATTGTCATCATCCTCATCATCATCATTGTTATCATCCTCCTCGTCATCATCATCATTGTTCATCATCATCGTCATGGTCATCATCATGATTCCGTTGAAAATGCTTGAAAATAAAATCAAAGCAAAGTTTCAACTAAACCTATCATCATCATCATCATCATCATTGTTCCTCATCGTCGTCGTCATCATCATCCTCACCATTATTGTTCATCATCATTGTCATCGTCATCATCATAATCCTCATCCTCATTCTCATCATCATAGTCATCATCCTCATCGTCATCATTGTCATCATCCTCATCATCATCATCACTGTTCATCATCATCGTCATGGTCATCATCATCATTCCATTGAAAATGCTTGAAAATAAAATCAAAGCAAAGTTTCAGCTAAACCTATAATCATCATCATCATTGTTCCTCATCATCGCCGTCATCATCATCATCCTCATCATCATTGCCATAATTGTTCATCATCATTGTCATCATCGTCGTCATCATCATCATCATCATCATTGTCACCATCATTGTTCATCGTCATCGTCATCATCATCCTCATCATCATCGTCATGGCCATCATCATCAGTCCATTGAAAATGCTTGAAAATAAAATCAAAGCAAAGTTTCAACTAAACCTATCATCATCATCATCGTTGTTCCTCATCATTGTCGTCATCATCATCATCATCATCATCATCACCATCATTGTTCATCATCATTGTCATCGTCGTCGTCGTCATCATCATCCTCATTCTCATTCTCATCATCATCATCATAGTCATTATCCTCATCATGATCATTGTCATCATCCTCATCATCATCATCATAATCATTGTTGTTCATCATCGTCATCATCATCATCATCATCATAGTCATCATCATCCTCCTCCTCCTCCTCATCATCATCCTCCTCATCATCATCATCATAGTAATCATCATCATCATCATCATCATCATCATCATCCTCATCATCATCATCATAGTCATCATCCTCATCATCATCATTATCATCACCATCATAGTCATCATCATAATCGTCGTCATCATAGTCATACTATTCGTGATCATCGTCGTAATCATCATCGTCACCATCATCATCATCAAAATCATCATTCTTCATCATCATCGTCGTGGTCATCATCATCATGGTCATCATCATCATCATCATCATCAACATCATCGTAATCATCATCATCATCATCATCATAATCATCGTCATCATAGTCATAGTCATCATGATCATCATCATGATCATCATCATCCTTATTATCATCACCATCATTGTCCATCATCATCGTCATCGCCGTCATCATCATCGTCATCATCCACATCATCATCATTGTCACCAAGTGGTAGAAGGAAATACGATTAAACTAAAAATTAAGGGCACCATGCGACAGTGGATAATGTTGAAAAAATCAATGTTGTTTATCTTGACGCTATTGAGGTGGGATGTGAAAGAAAACATGGGTTGATTAGCTCAGATCATGATATCACATATGAGCAAGAAGATATCTAATAATGTGGAGTTTTGAGGAGCTTGGGTCTTAGATAAGTTACTTACCGCTTGGTAACACGACAAAAGGACATTTAACAGACAGGAGCCAGTAAGGAGCATATTAGGGATATAAAGTGGAATCTCTCTCACTATGCATGCATACAAGTTTGACATGAAGAATTTGTGTACTAATTAACTTATCCAATTAAAGGAGTAGTGGTTGTTAAGTAATTATACAAGGAGCGTGTGAACAAGTGGACGAACATCACATGTCAATTGTGGTCATTCAAACGGGGTCAAGAGACGCATCTCTTTCGCATTAGGACATATCGGACAAATCCCAGTTTTACATGTTGTAGTTCGACTACTTATTAACATATCCGTGTTATTCTTACTATTGCAACCAGAAATATGGCACACAAGGCCACTTAGATAATATACATTCTTGATGTTGTAAGTGAACTAAAAAAAAATCAGGTTGGATAAGAATTTTCAAAAACATATATGCTTTTGAAGAGGATGTGAAAGGGGGTATGCGACTAACTAACTGGCAGGTAAAACAAGTTGAATTTGCGTAATATAGAATGAACAAGAAATCAATAATAATGGCAAAATTGATTGATAATCTGACAACAGGTATCTGTATAGATAATTAATATGAACATATGAACACCACCTCACCATCAATGAAAGAGTTTCATAATACTGCAATGGTTTTAGCAGTGGATATAGTCGATCAGAAATCAAATTTTAAAGTTGCATGTGTAGCAGTTAAGGATGCATAAGAAGTGAAATTGAATATCAAATATAATCTTAATCCAATTAGCCATTTAAAGGTTCGTGACTCTAATAGAGTGCTGGAGTTACCAAGTAGCAGCAGGAAATACGACGGAACTAAATATTAAGGGCACCATGCGGTAGTGGATAATGTTGAGAAAATTGATGTTGTTGATCTTGAGTTCTTGAGGTGGGATGTGAAAGAAAACATGAATTGATGAGCTCAGATCATGATATCACATATGAGCATGAAGATATCTAATAATGTGGAGATTTGAGCAACTTGGGTCTTAGATAAGTTACTTACCGGTTGATAACACGACAAAAGGAAATTTAACAGACTACTGCCAGTAAGCAGCATATTAGGGATATAACGTGGAATCTCACCGTGCCTCAATATAAGTTTGACATGAGGAATTTGTGTACTAATTAACTTATCCAATTGAAGGAGTTGTGGTTGTTAAGTAATTATACAAGGAGTGTGTGAACAAGTGGACGAACATCAAATGTCAATTGTGGTCATTGAAATGGGGTCAAAAGAGGCATCTCTTTTGCATCAGGACATAATGGACAAATCCCAGTTTTACATTGTGTAGTTCGACTACTTATGAACATATTCGAGTTATTCTTACTATAGCAACCAGAAATATGGCACTCAAGGCCATTTGGATAATATACATTCTCGATGTTGTAAGTGAAGTCGAAAAAAAACAGGTTGGATAAGAATTTTCAGAAAAATATATGCTTTTGAGGAGGATGTGAAAGGAAGTATGCGACTAACTGACTAGCAAGTAAATAAATTTGAATTTGCATAATATAGAATGAACAAGAAATCAATAATCATTGCATAATTGATCGATAATTTGATAAGAGGCGTCCGTATAGATAATTAATATGAACATATGAACACCACCTCACCATTAATGAAAGAGTTTGATAATACTGCAATGGTTTTGGCAGTGGATATAGTCGATCAGAAATCAATTTTAAGGTTGCATGTGTAGCAATTGAGGATGCATAAGAAGTGAAATTGAATATCAAATATAATCTTAATCTAATTAGCCATTTAAAGGTTCATCACTTTTAGTTGTTGGCGGCAATATCAGAGATGCATAGGCTGATAAGTAAAGACACTCAAATAGAGTGTTGGAGTTACCTAGTAGCAGCAGGAAATCTGATAGAACTAAATATTAAGGGCACCATGCGGTAGTGGATAATGTTGATAAAATCGATGTTGTTGATCTTGAAGTCCTTGAGGTGGGATGTGAAAGAAAACATGGTTTGATGACCTCAGATTATGATATCACATATGAGCATGAAGATATCTAATAATGTGGAGATTTGAGGAACTTGGGTCTTAGATAAGTTAATTACCGATTGATAACATGACAAAAGGAAATTTAACAGACTACTGCCATTCAGCAGCATATTAGGGATATAACATGGAATCTCACAGTGCTTGCATACAAGTTTGACATGAGGAATTTGTGTACTAATTAACTTATCCAATTGAAGGAGTTGTGGTTGTTAAGTAATTATAAAAGGAGAGTGTGAACAAGTGGACGAACAGCAAATGTCAATTGTGGTTATTAAAACGGGGTCAAGAGAGGCATGTCTTTTGCCTCAGGACATATCGGACAAATCCCAGTTTTACATTGTGTAATTCGACTACCTATGAACATATTCGTGTTATATTTACTATAGCAACAAGAAATATGGTACTCAAGGCCATTTGGATAATATACATTCTTGATGTTGTAAGTGAAGTCGAAAAAAATCAAGCTGGATAAGAATTTTCAGAAAAATATATGCTTTTGAGGAGGATGTGAAAGGAAGTATGCGACTAACTATGCGACTAACTAACTAGCAAGTAAAAAAAGTTGAATTTGCATAATATAGAATGAAGAAGAAATCAATAATCATGGCATAATTGATCAATAATTTGATAAGAGGCATCTGAATAGATAATTAATATGAACATATGAACACCACCTCACCATCAATGAAAGAGTTTGATAATACTGCAATGGTTTTAGCAGTGGATATAGTGGATCAGAAATCAAATTTTAAAGTTGCATGTCTAGCAATTCAGGATGCATAAGAAGTGAAATTGAATATCAAATATAATCTTAATCTAATTAGCCATTTAAAGGTTTGTCACTCTTAGTTGTTGGAGGCAATATCAGACATGCATACGCTAATAAGCAAAGACACTCCAATAGAGTGTTGGAGTTACCAAGTAGCAGCAGAAAATAAGATGGAACTAAATATTAAGGGCACCATGCGGTAGTGGATAATGTTGAGAAAATCGATGTTTTTGATTTTGAAGTTCTTGAGGTGCGATGTGAAAGAAAACATGGGTTGATGAGCTCAAATAATGATATCATATATGAGCATGAAGATCTCTAATAATCTAGAGATTTGAGGACCTTGGGTCTAAGATAAGTTACTCACTGGTCGATAACACGACACAAGGAAATTTAACAGACTACTGCCATTAAGCAGCATATTAGGGATATAACGTGGAATCTCACAGTTCCTGCATACAAGTTTAACATGAGGAATTTGTGTACTAATCAACTTATCCAATTGAAGGAGTTGTGGTTGTTAAGTAATTATACAAGGAGCGTGTGAACAAGGGGACGAACATTAAATGTCAATTGTAGTCATTGAAACGGGGTCAAGAGAGGCATCTCTTTTGCGTCAGGACATATCGGACAAATCCTAGTTTTAGATTGTGTAGTTCGACTACTTATTAACATATCCGTGTAATTCTTACTATTGCTACCAGAAATATGGTACTCAAGGCTACTTTGATAATATACATTCTTGATGTTGTAAGTGAAGTCGAAAAAAATCAGGTTAGATAAGAATTTTCAGAAAAATATATGCTTTTGAGGAGGATGTTAAAGGGGGTATGCGACTAACTGACTAGCAGGTAAAACAAGTCGAAATTGTGTAATATAGAATGAACAAGAAATCAATCATAATGGCAAAATTGATCGATAATTTGATAAGAGGTGTCTATATAGAAAATTAATATGAACATATGAACACCACCTCACCATCAATGAAAGAGCTTGATAATACTGCAATGGTTTTAGCAGTGGATATAGTCGATCAGAAATCAAATTTTAAAGTTACATGTGTAGCAGTTTAGGATGCATAAGAAGTGAAATTGAATATCAAATATAATCTTAATCTAATTAGCCATTTAAAGGTTCGTGACTCTTAGTTGTTGGCGACAATATCAGAGATGGATAGGCTGATAAATAAAGACACTCCAATACAGTGTTGGAGTTACCAAGTAGCAACAGGAAATATGATGGAACTAAATATTAAGGGCACCATGCAGTAGGGGATAATGTTGAGAAAATCGATGTTGTTGATCTTGAAGTTCTTGAGGTGGGATGTGAAAGAAAACATGGGTTGATGAGCTCAGATCATGATATCACATATCAGCATGAAGATATCTAATAATATGGAGATTTGAGGAACTTGGGTCTTAGATAAGTTACTTACCGGTTGATAACACGAAAAAAGGAAATTTAACAGACTATTGCCATTAAGCAGCATATTAGGGATATAACGTGGAATCTCACTGTGCCTACATACAAGTTTGACATGAAGAATTTGTGTACTAATTAACTTATCCAATTGAAGGAGTTGTGGTTGTTAAGTACTTAAACAACGAGCGTTTGAACAATTGGACGAACATCAAATGTCAATTGTGGTCATTGAAACAGCGTTAGGAGAGGCAACACTTTCACGTCAGGACATATTGGACAAATCCTAGTTTTACATTGCCTAGTTCGACTACTTATTGACATATCCGTGTTAGTCTTACTATTGCAACCAGAAATATGGTACTTAAGGCCACTTGGATAATATACATTCTTGAGTTGTAAGTGAAGTCGAAAAAAATCAAGTTGGATAAGAATTTTTCAAAAAATATATGCTTTTGAGGAGGATGTGAAAGGGGGTATGCGACTAACTGACTAGCAGGTAAAACAAGTTGAATTTGCGTAGTATAGAATGAACAAGAAATCAATAATAATGGCAAAATTGATCGATAATTTGATAAGAGGTGTCTGTATAGATAATTAATATGAACATATGAACACCGCCTCACCATCAATGAAAGAGTTTGATAATACTGCAATAGTTTTAGCAGTGGATATAGTCTATCATAAATCAAATTTTAAAGTTGCATGTGTAGCAGTTAAGGAGGCATACGAAGTGAAATTGAATATCAAATATAATCTTAATCTAAGTAGCCATTTAAAGGTTCGTGACTCTTAGTTGTTGGCAGCAATATCAGAGATGCATAGGCTGATAAGTAAAAACACTCCAATAGAGTGTTGGAGTTACCAAGTAGCAAAAGGAAATAAGATGTAACTAAAGATTAAGGGCACCATGTGGTAGTGGATAATGTTGAGACAATCGATGTTGTTGATCTTGAAGTTCTTGAGGTGGGATGTGAAGAAAACATGGGTTGATCAACTCAGATCATGATATCACATATGAGCATGAAGATATCTAATAATGTGAAGATTTAAGGAACTTGGGTCTTAGATAAGTTACTTACCGCTTGGCAACACGACAAAAGGACATCTAACAGACTAGTGCCAGTAAGGAGCATATTAGGGATATAAAGTGGAATCTCACTATGCCTGCATACAAGTTTGACATGAGGAATTTGTGTACTAATTAACTTATCCAATTGAAGGAGTTGTGGTTGTTAAGTAATTATAAAAGGAGCGTGCGAACAAGTGGACGAACATCAAATGTCAATTGTAGTCATTGAAACAGGGTCAAGAGAGGCATCTCTTTCGCGTCAGGACATATCAGAAAAATCCCAGTTTTACATTGAGTAGTTCGACTACTTATTGACATATTCATGTTATTCTTACTATTACAACCATAAATATGGTACTCAAGGCCACTTGGATAATATACATTCTTGATGCTGTAAGTGAAGTAGAAAAAAATCAGGTTGGATAAGAATTTTCTGAAAAATATATGCTTTTGAAGAGGATGTGAATGGGGGTATGCAACTAACTGACTAGCAGGTAAAAAAAATTGAATTTGCTTAATATAGAATGAACTAGAAATCAATAATAATGGCAAAACTTATCGATAATTTGATAAGAGGTGTCTGTATAGATAATTAATATGAACATATGAACACCACCTCACCATCAATGAAAGAGTTTGATAATACTGCAATGGTTTTAGCAGTGGATATAGCCGATCAGAAATCAAATTTTAAAGTTGCATGTGTAGCAGTTGAGGATGCATAAGAAGTGAAATTGAATATCAAATATAATCTTAATCTAATTAGCCATTTAAAGGTTCATCACTCTTAGTTGTTGGCGGCAATATCAGAGATGGATAGGCTGATAAGTAAAGACACTCCAATAGAGTGTTGGAGTTACCAAGTAGCAGTAGGAAATACGATGGAACTAAATATTAAGGGCACCATCTGGTAGTGGATAATGTTGAGAAAATCAATGTTGTTGATCTTGAATTTCTTGAGGTGGGATGTGAAAGAAAACATGGGTTGATGAGCTCAAACCATGATAACACATATGAGAATGAAGATATCTAATAATGTGGAGATTTGAGGAACTTGGGTCTTAGATAAGTACTTACCGGTTGATACCAAGACAAAAGGAAATTTAACGGATTACTGCCATTAAGCAGCATATTAGGGATATAACATGGAATCTCACTGTGCCTGCATACAAATTTGACATGAGGAATTTGTGTAGTAATTAACTTATCCAATTGAAGGAGTTGTGGTTGTAAAGTAATTATACAAGGAGTGTGTGAACAAGTGGACAAGCATCAAATTTCAATTGTGGTCATTGAAACGGGGTCAAGAGAGGCATCTCTTTTGCGTTAGGACATATCGGACAAATCCCAGTTTTACATTGTGTAGTTTGACTACTTATTAACATATCCGAGTTATTCTTACTATTGCAACCAGAAATATGGTACTCAAGGCCACTTGGATAATATACATTCTTGATGTTGTAAGGGAAGTCGAAAAAAATCATGTTGGATAAGAATTTTCAAAAAAATATATGCTTTTGGGGAGGATGCAAAAGGGGGTATGTGACTAACTGACTAGCAGGTAAAACAAGTTGAATTCGCATAATATAGAATGAACAAGAAATCAATCATAATTTCAAAATTCATCGATAATTTGATAAGAGTGTCTTTATAGATAATTAATATGAACATATGAACACCACCTCACCATCAATGAAAGAGTTTGATAATACTGCAATGGTTTTAGCAGTGGATATAGTCAATCAGAAATAAAATTTTAAAGTTGCATGTGTAGCAGTTGAGGATGCATAAGAAGTGAAATTGAATATCAAATATAATCTTAATATATTTAGCCATTTAAAGGTTCGTGACTCTTAGTTGTAGGCAGCAATATCAGAGATGCATAGGTTGATAAGTAAAGTCACTCCAATAGAGTGTTGGAGTTACCAAGTAGCAGCAGGAAATACGATGGAACTAAATATTAAGGGCACCATGCAGTAGTGGATAATGTTGAGAAAATCGATGTTGTTGATCTTGAAGTTCTTGAGGTGGGTTGTGAAAGAAAACATCGGTTGATGAGCTCAGATCATGATATCACATATGAGCATAAAGATATCTAATAATGTGGAGATTTGAGGAAGTTGGGTCTTAGATAAGTTACTTACCGGTTGATAACACGACAAAAGAAAATTTAACAGACTACTGCCATAAAGTAGTATATTAGGGATATAACGTGGAATCTCACTGTGCCTGCATACAAGTTTGACATGAGGAATTTGTGTACTAATTAACTTATTCAATTGAAGGAATTGTGGTTTCCAAGTAGTTATACAAGGAGTGTGTGAACAAGTAGACGAACATCAAATGTCAATTATGGTCATTGAAACAGGATCAAGAGAGGCATCTCTTTCGCGTCAGGACATATCGAAGAAATCCCAGTTTTACATTGTGTAGTTCGACTACTTATTGTCATATCCGTGTTATTCTTACTATTGCAATCAGAAATATGCTACGCAAGGCCACTTGGATAATATAGATTCTTGATGTTGTAAGTGAACTCGAAAAAAATCAGGTTGGATAAGAATTTTTCAGAAAAATATATGCTTTTGAGGAGGATGTCAAAGGCGGTATGTGACTAACTGACTAGCAGGTAAAACATGTTGAATTTGCGTAATATAGAATGAACAAGAAATCAATAATAATGGAAAAATTGATCGATAATTTGATGAGAGGTGTCTATGCAGATAATTAATATGAACATATGAACACCACCTAACCATCAATGAAAGAGTTTGATATTACTGCAATGGTTTTAACAGTGGATATAGTCGATCAGAAATCAAATTTTAAAGTTGCATGTGTAGCAGTTGAGGATGCATAAGAAGTGAAATTGAATATCAAATATAATCTTAATCTAGTTAGCCATTTAAAGGTTCATGACTCTTAGTTGTTGGCGGTAATATCAGAGATGCATAGGCTGATCAGTAGAGACACTCCAACAGAGTGTTGGAGTTACCAAGTGTCAGCAGGAAATACGATGGAACTAAATATTAAGGGCACCATGCGATAGTGGATAATGTTGAGAAAATCGATGTTGTTGATATTGAAGTTCTTGAGGTGGGATGTAAAAGAAAACATGGGTTGATGTGCTCAGATCATGATATAACATATGAGCATGAAGACATCTAATAATGTGGAGATTTGAGGAACTTCGGTCTTAGATAAGTTACTTAACGATTGATAACACGACAAAAGGAAATTTAAGAGACTACTGCCATTAAGCAGCATATTAGGGATATAACGTGGAATCTCACTGTGCCTGCATACAAGTTTGACATGAGGAATTCGTGTACTAATTAACTTATCCAATTGAAGGAGTTTTGGTTGTTAAGTAATTATACAAGGAGCATGTGAACAAGTGGACGAACATCAAATGTTAATTGTGGTCATTGAAACGGGGTCAAGAGAGGCATCTCTTTCGCGTCAGGACATATCGAACAAATCCCAGTTTTATATTGTGTAGTTCGACTACTTATTAACATATTGATGGTATTCTTACTATTGCAACCGGAAATATGGTACTCAAGGCCACTTGGATAATATACATTCTTGATGTTGTCAGTTAAGTCGAAAAAAATCATGTTGGATAAGAATTTTCAGAAAAATATATGCTTTTGAGGAGGATGTGAAAGGGGGTATGCGACTAACTTGTGAAAGAATAGAATGGAGCAACATAAGAACTACGGGCAGATCGATTTCCTTCTCATTATTAAGAACAGATTAAATAGGAAATACAAAACGACAATACTATGGGCGAATACCATAGGTGAGTAAATACCGTGGGTGACCTAATTCACTAACTAACTACGGGTGAGATTACACTCTTCAACACACCCCTTTAATCTCAACTGGTAGTACATCATCAGCACTGTCTATGCCTAAGTGCTCTCTCTGATATACAAATGGTGATGTTTCCAATGGTTTGGTGAACATGTCAGCTAACTACTCCTCAAAGCCACAAAATAGTAAATAAATTTGTTTTTCATTAACTAACTCACGAATGAAATGATAGCGAGTGTCAATGTGTTTTCTTTTTTTATGAAATACATTATGTTCAGACAACTGTATTGCAGAGCTATTATCACAGAAAATAGAAGTGGGATCTTTTGGAGTGTGTCCCATATCCTGTAACAGTATTCTTAGCCAAACTGCATGGCAAGATGATGTGGTGGCTACTACATATTCTGCTTCCGGAGAAGACATTCTCACAATGGGTTGTTTCTGAGATGCCCAAGAGATCAGATTTGTACCCAAATGGAAAGCATAACCAGATGTGATTTTCCTATCATCAAGACTACCTACAAAATCACTGTCAGTGTACCCTATAAGAATGTTGATGAAATTGTCATTGATGCCAACATGGACTTGCAGTGGCCCCACGAGATGTCATTGATGCCACCAAGTCCCACCTGTAGTGCTTTGACCCCTTACAAAGTGGGTTTGTGCCTTGAAGCACCTTGTACCCAGTTGACAAGGTCCATGTACCCACAAGGCTGGATCTTGATGCCACCACCTTGTTGAAGATGTTGAAGACCCTGCTGATGGCGTTGAAGACCCAAGAGATGGTCCTAAATACCTTACAGAAGTTGGAGAAGCCCTAGTTGGGTTGGAGAAGCATTAATGACCCATTCTGTGGTCATTCATGCTCTGATGGTGCCATGGTACCCTAAGAAAAGATCTGGCAACCCCACAGGTGATGTCATGATGGATCTTGACCCATAGAGGTCCCCTTGCGTGGCTAAGGTGGTTGAAGAAGCCCATGATGCTTCTTGCTTGATGAAGAAGCCTTTGGACCCACATTTGTTAAATGGCATGATGAAGGCACCCACACACGTATGATGGCACTTGGACACTTGCTTGCATGATTGGGTTAATGTGGTCATGATATGATGATGCCCTTATCACTTGTGGTGAACTTGAATATATGGTGACCTTGAAGACAAACCCTAAATGATGATACAATGACATCATTGGATGGCTTGATGAGGTGGAGCACACCCTTAAATGTGGTAATTTTAATGACATGAACAAAGGAAAACAAGGAAGACATAGAACCCATGTTGATGACCTTGATGCCCTTGATATGGCAAAGAAGATTGAAAAAAAAAACAATCCTAAATGGTATGGCAAATGTTGGCTTTAAATTGGGCAAATACTTAAAAGAAACACTCATTAAATTCAATGAAATAATCTTGTAAAGTCGGCCAGCATTTATGAATTATGATTATTAATTTAAAAAAAAAAAATTATAAAAATAAAAATCTTTTTTATATATGTCGGCTCCAAAAATATTTTGGAAAACCAATATAAATACCCCATCCGAAATTCATATTGCAAAGTGAAAATATGAGAAATTCGGGTGAAATCTGAGGCTGTTTTTTTTTCGTGGACTGAGGCAACCATACTAAGGAAATTTGCAGGTGCAAACAGAGAGAAAATTCGGACTGTCCACTGAGGAAAATTCGGGTGCAGCAGTGGACCGAATTTTGCAGCAGCAGCCAAATTTTTTTTTAACAGCAGTCAAAGGTCCGAATTTGTTGCAGCAGTGTGCAGTCACCTTTTCAGCATGTTAAGCAATCCGAATTTTTCTCTTGCAGCAGCAATGATGCCCTAACTTGTAACAGTGTTGAAGGCTCTCGAAATTTGCAGCAGTCAAGAGGTCAAATCGAAGGCAGCAGTAAAGTTTTTGTTTGTTGTGTACAACCTGTTTTGCACAAAGATCTTTTGGTAACATATTTTGGGGATTAATTCTTTGCTGCAATACACAACCTGAAACTTGATGAATCTCTGTGACAGATCTAGCACTAAAAAGTCCTAAATTTTTACCTTACAGTTTGAACTTTCATGCTTGAACAGTCCACCATACAGTCTGAATTTGGAAGTTTAAACTGTCCGAATACTTGTGCTAATACAATCCAGATTTTATGTACTTGACAGAGGTTGGATGATGGTTATTGTTGCTCTACCTACAATCTGAATTTAAGTGCTTGAACTGTCCCTTTTTTGGGTGCTTGATAGAGTTTTTAGTTGATGATATTGATACGTTTTTCACATACATGTTTGATGACAAGACTGAGCCTTCACGGCTGATATTCTTTGGACACAGACAGTCCCGAGTTTGACTGAAGGGTGACTATCATACACAATCCAAATTGGACTTTGAAGTTCAAGTCTGCAAGTGTACACAACCCAGATTTGGGATGTGTTTGGGGTTATCTTCCATTCATTATGCAATCTTGAATCTGAGATCATCTACAGTATACATCAATTCCCTTATTTGACATAGGTTGGGATCTTCTACAGTAGCTTGTTTGTATTTATTTACAGTCATATAAGGCAGCAGCAGTAAAAGTATACAGAACGAGTTTTATATCAGAGTTAAAATTCTTCTACAGTGATCATTACTTTCATACAGTCCCGAACTTGTTGATGCCATCTACAATGGTTAAGGTCATCTTTATAGACAAGGTATGTATGCAACCAATGAATGAGATCTTTGAGATGCACTGCTAAGGTAAGATCATACATAATCTACAATACAATGCATACTTGTTGACACCACTGATGATACTATGATGATGATATAATGATGATGCATTAAACCCTATGGTGATGATGCACCTTTACACACTATGTTGCATAACCTATGATGATACAGAGTTGGATTGTGATAGACCTTGTTGATGATAATGCTGCAATTTGTGATGATAAACTAGGTCATCTACAGCAGTGACTTCTTTGGACATTTGAGGTTACTAATAGTCCTCTGATAGCTTGACACACAGCCTGAGTATGAGATGTTTGAAAGATAAAGCGGTATACTCAGTGGTGTATTTATTAATTGTGAAGTTGCATGATAATTCCATATTGATGCATGCTATGTAGATGATGCTTTGATAATGATACAAGATATAATGATGAGAGCAGACATATATGCACACTTGTACATGATAATGAGTGCCTTGTTCTATGATGATGCCTAATTATGCATGCTTGATGCACCTGTTGAGAATGATGATTTGTTGATGAAGATGATGCTTGAACAACATAAGAGAAGACTAGATGATGGGCAGACCCTTGTGTTTGACATGAACCTTGAGCAGTACAGCTGATGATCAATGTTGACTAGTAAAGTTGACGCACTTGAGCAGAAGAGTGTTGCAGCAGTATTGATGAGATTAATGAGCAGACTTTTGTGATTGAATGTTCTGATGTATACAGACCTTGATGATGACATGCCTTGTGCACTTTGATGAAGCATACCCTATGATGATGTTAAAGACCTTGTTGGTGATCTTATGCTTAGACAGACCTTGATGATGATGATGCATGCAGACTGACATAATTGTTGATGATGTTGACAAGCAGCAGGGAAGATTGATATGATGTGTATAAGGATGATTGTATGATGCTGGCAGCAATTTGATGGACAGTATGATGTATTCATGGTTATGGTCAGAATGATGTGCCTGACAGAATGATGATGAACAACTGATGAGACAGTATGTTAATGCTGATTGAAGAGGTGATTTAGATAAGTGCTGGTGTAATGTGACAGTGATGAAAATGTGTTGAGACACTGAACTTAAATTGTAAATGCAAGCTTGACTTGCATTTGAGGTTAGGATACCTCAAACCCTTCTTAGCAGGGTCTAAGAAAACCAGACAGGGTCCTGGATGCAGAGTAGGTGCTCTTTGTATCAGTGGGTGCTGATTTTACCTAATGGTTGTAGCCGGACCAAAACTAATACAAAAAGATTACAAAATTATATGGTGTTGTGTTCTTTTGTGTTATGGTTCTTGATGATTAAAATGCTTATGCTATGTGAATGATGAAATGAAAGATGTTTATGAAATGATTATGAGATTGGTAGAATGATGAATTGATAGTTAATTGTGACAAGTTAAGAAAAGTGATAAAATAGGCTTTACACTGATTCACCCCCCCTCTCAGTCTCTAACAATTGGTATCAGAGCCGGCCTTCGTCACAAGCCTAGCAAGCTTGAAGGAGATCCTTAGGCACAATGGAGGAAAAGAAAGAGTCATCAATCAATGACATGCCTATACTTGATATTACAAATTATTTCAGTTGGAGGAGCAAAATGAAGGATTATCTGAAGAAGTTTGGTATTTGGGAAATTGTTATAAATCCACCCGCTCCATTAAACAAAAAAGGAAAAACAACTCCATAGAAGGAAGCAAAGAAGGACAACATTACAGCCTTGAAGTTCCTCTTGGATGGACTTCCCAACTCAGTGGAGGAAAGTGTAGGAGAGAACACTTCAGCAAAAGACCTATGGTTCAAGTTGGAAAATGAGTATCAGAAGGCGAGACCAGAATCCGAAAAGACAGATCAGGAACCAGAAGACAAGCCCCCAGAAGAGCTCAAACAAGAAGAGGACTCCAGTAAAGGTATGAACTCTTGTGATTATGATAGCTTGTGTGATGAAATTGAGAAGGGTCTTGCAGATGATGATGAAGCAATGTTGAAAGCTAAACAGAGAATTATAAACTATGCATGCAACATAGATCTCAGAGCTGATTGGTTCTTGAACAAAGTTGATCTTAATCAATCTGATTACAAGATGTTTAGGATGACAACCTTTAATTATATGGATAATCTCCAAAAGCAAAATGTTGAACTAAAGGAGTTGCTTAAGAAACTTAAGCATAAAAAAGTAGGTTGGCTAAAATTGTTGAAGGAAAAGGAAGAAGAAAAAGAAAAGCTAAAGATTGATTTAATCGATCTAACCCTAGAACAAAAGAACCATGTTAAAGATTCAAAAATCCTTGAAGAAACAAAAGAGGCAAATCTTGATCTGAAAACTCAGCTAGAAGAAGCCAAGAAAATAGAAGAAGCATTAAGAGATCAATTGGAAGAAAAAGAAGTGACAAATCAGAAGCATGAATTTGAGATTGTCAATCTCAGAAAGAAGATTGAAAAATCAAAGCATCATGAGAAGTTCAACAGCAGCTCTGTCAAGTTCCAGGACAGTTCAATCGTCCTAGATAAGATCTTAGATTTTCAAAGATCTCCACTCGACAAAACTGGTCTTGGTTACAAGAAGAACAAAGAAAAATATGAAGATGACACTTGGTCTCTGAAGACTCCAAAAGTAGGTCCATCAACGTCCAAATTTGCTCCCCTTGCACCTGCACATGACAACAAGGACTTTGGAAGTTCAAAGATGAAACAAGGAGTTAGGTCTATTCCTCAAAGCAACTTCATAAAAGAAATAACTCCAAGACCCAGGTATGAAAGTGGCTTCAATGGTTATTGTTATTTTTGTTCTAACTTTGGTCATAAAGTTGTGGATTGTAGACTCTACGGAAGAAGAAGTGGTGGAAGCCCCGATGACTCAATCAGATGTTGGACATGTAATCAAGTCGGACATGTTGCTGCCACATGTCGCACATTGAGATGCTACACCTGCAGTGTGTTTGGACACAAAGCCCAAGGATGTGCAATTCAAAGAAGTCAACCAAGAAGGAGTATTTCATATACATCAACAAGATGATTTGAAGATCAGAAATCAAATGCCTACAGTCAGGGATACTCTCAAGCATGGAGAAATGAAGTTGATCAAAGAAGTGTTGGAAGTTCCAACAGCTCAGTCAGATGTTGGTCACGCAACAATGTTGGTCACATTGCTGCACATTGTCGTACGATGAGGTGTTATAGCTGCAGTGGCCTTGGGCACAAAGCTCAAGATTGTTGGAGTACAAGAAAACAATCCTTGAGAAGTTACCTAGACAACTCATCAAGGAAAGCCAATACAAATGAAGGAACAAATGCTCAAAGGACAAATGCCAAGAAGCAAGTATGGATGAGAAAGACCGAGCAGTTGCAGATAAGAGAGGTTGATCAGAGCAAGGAGGATGGCTGCCATATGGCAAGCCAAGTGTAAGGTCTCTCAAAGACCTTAACACACCTTGAGTTCATGAGGCTAGAGAATGAACTCAAAGGACACACGATGGTTACTCCAGGCATACAAACAGGTCCTAGGATTGTGCATATTGACAGGGGCACCAGTGAGCAGTGATCAGAGATTTCAAACACAGGTATGTGGACACCCTTTGCCATTGATGCCAAAGGGGGAGAGATGAAGACAAAGGGAGAGATGCAGACAAAAGGGGAGCATGCTCATAGGGGGAGCATGAGTTGTTGTCATCAATGACAAAGGGGGAGATTGTTGATGAAATTGTCATTGATGCCAACATGGATTGCAGTGGCCCCACAGGATGTCATTGATGCCACCAAGTCCCACCTGTAGTGCATTGACCCCTTACAAAGTGGGTTTGTGCCCTGAAGCACCTTGTACCCAGTTGACAAGGTCCATGTACCCACAAGGTTGGATCTTGATGCTACCACCTTGTTGAAGATGTTGAAGACCCTGCTGATGATGTTGAAGACCCTAGAGATGGTCCTAAATACCTTACAGAAGTTGGAGAAGCCCTAGTTGTGTTGGAGAAGCATTAATGACCCATTCTGTGGTAATTCATGCTCTGATGGTGCCACGGTACCCTAAGAGAAGGTCTAGCAACCCCACAGGTGATGTCATGATGGATCTTGACCCATAGAGGTCCCCTTGCATGGCTAAGGTGGTTGAAGAATCCCATGATGCTTCTTGCTTGATGAAGAAGCCTTTGGACCCACATTTGTTAAATGGCATGATGAAGGCACCCACACACGTATGATGGCACTTGGACACTTGCTTGCATGATTGGGTTAATGTGGTCATGATATGATGATGCCCTTATCACTTGTGGTGAACTTGAATATATGGTGACCTTGAAGACAAACCCTAAATGATGATGCAATGACATCATTGGATGCCTTGATGAGGTGGAGCACACCCTTAAATGTGGTAATTTTAATGACATGAACAAAGGAAAACAAGGAAGACATAGAACCCATGTTGATGACCTTGATGCCCTTGATATGGCAAAGAAAATTGAAAAAAAAAAAAACCTAAATGGTATGGCAAATGTTGGCTTTAAATTGGGCAAATACTTAAAAGAAACACTCATTAAATTCAATGAAATAATCTTGTAAAGTCGTCCAGCATTTATGAATTATAATTATTAATCTAAAAAAAAATTATAAAAATAAAAATCTTTTTTATACATGTCGGCTCCAAAAATATTTTGGAAAACCAGTTTAAATACCCCATTCGAAATTCATATTGCAAAGTGAAAATATGAGAAATTCGGGTGAGCTCTGAGGCTGTTCTTTTTTTGTGGACTGAGGCAGCCATATTGAGGAAATTCGTAGGTGCAGACAGAGAGAAAATTCAGACTGTCCATTGAGGAAAATTCGGGTGCAGCAGTGGACCGAATTTTGCAGCAGCAGCCAAATTTTTTTTTAACAGCAGTCAAAGGTCCGAATTTGTTGCAGCAGTGTGCAGTCACCTTTTCAGCATGTTAAGGAATCCGAATTTTTCTCCTGCAGCAACAATGATGCCCTAACTTGTAACAGTGTCGAAGGCTCTCGAAATTTGCAGCAGTCAAGAGGTCAACTCGAAGGCAGCAGTAAAGTTTTTGTTTGTTGTGTACAACCTATTTTCCACAAAGATCTTTCGGTAACATATTTTGGGGATTAATTCTTTGCTGCAATACACAGCCCAAAACTTGATGAATCTCTGTGACAGATCTAGCACTAAAAAGTCCTAAATTTTTACCTTCTTACAGTTTGAACTTTCATGCTTGAACAGTCCACCATACAGTCTGAATTTGGAAGTTTAAACAGTCCGAATACTTGTGCTAATACAGTCCAGATTTTATGTACTTGACAGAGGTTGGATGATGGTTATTGTTGCTCTACCTACAATCTGAATTTAAGTGCTTGAACTATCCTTTTTTTTGGGTGCTTGATAGAGTTTTTAGTTGATGATATTGATACGTTTTTCACATACATGTTTGATGACAAGACTGAGCCTTCACGGCTGATATTCTTTGGACACAGACAGTCCCGAGTTTGACTGAAGGGTGACTATCATACACAATCCAAATTGGACTTTGAAGTTCAAGTCTGCAAGTGTACACAACCCAGTTTTGGGATGTGTTTGGGGTTATCTTCCATTCATTACACAATCTTGAATGTGAGATCATCTACAGTATACATACAGTCCCTAAGTTGACATAGGTTGGGATCTTCTACAGTAGCTTGTTTGTATTTATTTACAGTCATATAAGGCAGCAGCAGTAAAAGTATACAGAACGAGTTTTATATCAGAGAGTTAAAATTCTTCTACAGTGGTTAAGGTCATCTTTATAGACAAGGTATGTATGCAACCAATGAATGAGATCTTTGAGATGCACTGCTAAGGTAAGATCATACATAATCTACAATACAATGCATACTTGTTGACACCACTGATGATACTATGACGATGATATAATGATGATGCATTAAACCCTATGGTGATGATGCACCTTTACACACTATGTTGCATAACCTATGATGATACAGAGTTGGATTGCGATAGACCTTGTTGATGATAATGCTGCAATTTGTGATGATAAACTAGGTCATCTACAGCAGTGACTTCTTTGGACATCTGAGGTTACTAACAGTCCTCTGATAGCTTGACACACAGCCTGAGTATGAGATGTTTGAAAGATAAAGCGGTATACTCAGTGGTGTATTTATGAATTGTGAAGTTGCATGATAATTCCATATTGATGCATGCTATGTAGATGATGCTTTGATAATGATACAGGATATAATGATGAGAGCAGACATATATGCACACTTGTACATGATAATGAGTGCCTTGTTCTATGATGATGCCTAATTATGCATGCTTGATGCACCTGTTGAGAATGATGATTTGTTGATGAAGATGA
This sequence comes from Pseudotsuga menziesii, assembly GCA_001517045.1. Classification (NCBI taxonomy): domain Eukaryota; kingdom Viridiplantae; phylum Streptophyta; class Pinopsida; order Pinales; family Pinaceae; genus Pseudotsuga; species Pseudotsuga menziesii. The sequence goes on from LPNX010206048.1 coordinate 121,881, forward strand.
TGCTTGAACAACATAAGAGAAGACTAGATGATGGGCAGACCCTTGTGCTTGACATGAACCTTGAGCAGTACAGCTGATGATCAGTGTTGACTAGTAAAGTTGACGCACTTGAGCAGAAGAGTGTTGCAGCAGTATTGATGAGATTAATGAGCAGAATTTTGTGATTGAATGTTCTGATGTATACAGACCTTGATGATGACATGCCTTGTGCACTTTGATGAAGCATACCCTATGATGATGTTAAAGACCTTGTTGGTGATCTTATGCTTAGACAGACCTTGATGATGATGATGCATGCAGACTGACATAATTGTTGATGATGTTGACAAGCAGCAGGGAAGATTGATATGATGTGTATAAGGATGATTGTATGATGCTGGCAGCAATTTGATGGACAGTATGATGTATTCATGGTTATGTTCAGAATGATGTGCCTAACAGAATGATGATGAACAACTGATGAGACAGTATGTTAATGCTGATTGAAGAGGTGCTAGAGATAAGTGCTTGTGTAATGTGACAGTGATGAAAATGTGTTGAGACACTGAACTTAAATTGTAAATGCAAGCTTGACTTGCATTTGAGGTTAGGATACCTCAAACCCTTCTTAGCAGGGTCTAAGAAAACCAGGCAGGGTCCTGGATGCAGATTAGGTGCTCTTTGTATCAGTAGGTGCTGATTTTACCTAATGGTTGTAGCCAGACCAAAACTAATACAAAAAGATTACAAAATTATATGGTGTTGTGTTCTTTTGTGTTATGGTTCTTGATGATTAAAATGCTTATGCTATGTGAATGATGAAGTGAAAGATGTTTATGAAATGATTATGAGATTGGTAGAATGATGAATTGATAGTTAATTGTGACAAGTTAAGAAAAGTGATAAAATAAGGTTTACACTGATTCACCCCCCCTCTCAGTGTCTAACAAAGAGTACTGTCTAGTGTATGAGTGTACCACAGGCCATATCCAAGTGTGTCTGCTACATATCTCAATATTCTTTTTCCAGCGTTCTAGTGAGAGTCTTTCAGAGACTCCATAAATCTAGAAATAAGACTGATAACATACATCAAATCAGGACTAGTTGCAGTCAAATACATTAAACTGCCTACCATTTGTTTATAGAGTGTATTGTTTACTTTTGGTTCATCATCATTCTTGGTTAACTTGGTGCCAAGAACTATAGGGGTTTCTGCTGGTTTACATTTATCCATTCTGAATCTCTGCAGAATATCAGTAGCATACTTATGCTGGAAGATAAAAATACCTTTATCAGTTTGAGTAACTTCCAGGCCAAGGATGTACTTCATCGGTCCTAGATGAGTCATTTCAAATTCCTTTTTCATGACTGTCCTAAAATCTTCAAGCATCAAATTACCAGTGTAAATCATGTCATCAACATAAAGACATACCATCAATATTTTACCTTGCTCTGTTTTGACATAGAGAGTGGGCTCATTGTTGCTTGTACTGAAACCATTGTTGATGAGGTAGGATTCAATCCTACTGTACCAAGATCGTGGGGCTTGTTTTAGACCATACAAGGCCTTTTTCATCTTATACACTTTGTCTTGATGACCTTTGACAGTAGAACCAGGTGGATGGTCTACATAAACTTCTTCTTCAAGAATGCCATTAAGAAAGGCAGATTTCACATCCATTTGATACACAGGATAATACACAGGCCATTGATTTTGTGCTGCAATGGAAAGTACAGCTCTGATGGTATCCATCCTTGTTACAGGAGCAAAGGTTTCATCATAATCTACACCATACTTCTGTGCATAACCTTTGGCAACCAACCTTGCCTTGTGCTTTTCAAGTTCTCCTTTTTCATTCAATTTGGTCTTATATACCCATTTGACTCCAATACTGGTTTTGTCCACAGGGATGTCAACAAGATCACAATTCTGATTTTTCTCTATTGCATCAATCTCTTCATTCATGGCTTTTACCCACTGTGCATCCTTCACTGCTTCATTAAAAGATGTGGGCTGACAGGGGAAGAGAGCAAACTGAAGTTGCTCGTCAAGAATTGGAGTCTGTTCATATAACTCTCTCAACCTTTTGGTTTTCCGATTCTGTGCTGGACCGTCTGTTGCTTCTTCTTCTTGTTGTACTTCCAATCTTGGAAGTTTGATAGGAAGATCTGGCTGATGTGAGCGTTGTTCATGTTGTATGTCTAAAGAATCACTCCATCATTTGTCTTCAATGAACTTTACGTCTCTGCTCACCACAAGCTTCTTAGTGACAGGATTATATAGCTTGTATGCCTTATGTTGTTCACTATAACCATTGAAAATGCAGAGCTCACTTTTCTTGTCTAACTTTCTTCTGAGTTTATCAAGTATATGCGCAAAGGCAACAGAACCAAAGATTCTGAGATGTGAGACACTAGTCTTAGTGCCACTCCATGCTTCTTCAGGAATCTTGTCTTGGATAGTCATTTTGGGTGATCTGTTGAGCAAGTAGACTGAGCATCCAACAACTTTAGCCCAATACTCATTTGACAGCTTCTTGTGTGACAGCATGCTACGGGCCATGTCCATGATGGTCCGGTTCTTCCATTTAGCAACTCCATTTTGTTGTGGAGTGTATCTGGTGGTGAACTGTCTCTGGATGCCATGTTGCTTACAAAATTCTGAAAACTCATGTGAATCATATTCACCTCCACCATCTGACCTGAGCATTTTAATAGACTTTCTAGACTGCTTCTCAGTGAAAGCCTTGAACTCTTTAAATTGGAGAAGGTCTCTAATTTGTGCCTGAGAAAATAAATCCATGTTTTCCTACTAAAATCATTGATAAAGGTCAGAAAATAGAAACTGCCTCCTATGGATTGGGTTTGCATGGGTCAACAGAGGTCTGTATGAACTAACCCAAGATGCTCTTTGGCTCGAGAGGTGGAAGTGGGGAAACTGTCCCTATGATGTTTACCAGTGATACAATTCTCACAGGTGCTGGATTGTTCATGAATAACCGGTAATACTTTGACCATTGACTGTTTGTGCAGGAGATTGAGACTCTTGAAGGGAAGATAACCAAATCTACAGTGCCATAACCAGGATTCATCTTGACTGAAAACTGTATGAGCTACAGGATGTGGAAGGTTGGAACTCCTAAGACTAAGAGGAAAGACTCTATTCTTGGTCATTTCAACTTTGGCTATGAGTCTCTTACTGGAAGGTTTATCATAGATAGCACAGTATGTATCATGAAACCTAACATCATACTTACTATGAAATAATTGACCTATACTGATCAAATTTACAATCAAATGAGGTACATAAAACACCTCATGAATGGATATTTTTTCATTTTGCTTAGTAAGTATAGGAATAATACCTTTTCCTTTTGCTGGAACCAGAAAGTCATCTCCTAGTTTGATATTCGTGACAACAGAGGAATCCAAACTAGAGAATAGTAACTTATTACCTGTCATGTGATTGCCACAACCTCTATCTAGTAGCCATAGATCTGAGCTGCAGTGTTCTTTAGTTGCTTGATAAGACAGAAACATCACCTCTGACGAGCTTTCTTCTTCTTTGGAGACATTGGCTCTGCTATTGTTCTGGTTATTGTTCTGGTCAGCTTGCTTCTTTCTGCACTCTCGTTCATATTGCCCATACTTCTTGCAGTAGTTACACTAAACATTGAACTTATTGGTCCATCTCTTGCCTCTTCCCCTCTGAGCTTGAGATTTGTGAGAGTGTTATGAATGCTCTGAGTGTTCATGACTATGACTGGTTCTGTCTTCTGTATATCGAGACCATCGGCCTCTTCTTCCTCTACCTCGTCCTCCTCTATGCTAAATGCATTGGTCAACGATTCTTCTTCTTGAGTGAATCATGCTTCATGAGATAAAAGAGATCCAGTCAACTCTTCTAGGGTGAACTTCGACAGATCTTTTGCTTCTTCTATGGTAGTCACCACCATAGCAAATTTCTTGGTGAGACACGAAAGAATCTTTTGAACAACGATTTTTTGTTCTAGCAATTCACCATTGGTTTGGAATTGGGTCACAATACCCAAAACCCTAGTCATGAATTGATCCACAGTTTCTAACTCTTTCATCTTCAAACTTTCAAATTGAAAGCGTAGGGTTTGCAGTCTTACCATTTTAACGTGATCGGTTCCCTTGTAGGCCGATGCAAGCAAATTCCAAGCTTGATATGCACTGGTAGCACCTTGGATCCGTGGGAAAATGGACTCCTCGACGCAACTTTGGATCATCCATGTAGCTGTGACATCTCGGTCTCGGCGAGCTTTGAGAGCATTCTTCTGGGCATTATTCGTTGCGGCCAGAGCAGCCGCTTCCAGTTCTTTGAACTCGATTTCCACCATATCCCAACATTTGTTGAGTTGCAGAAATAGTTAGCTCCGGTCAGAACAAGTCTGAAGATCGGCTTCACAGAGCTCATACTAGCCATTTCATATGACTAAAAAAAAATATTTGCCCTTGCTTTTCTTTTTTCTTCTTTTTTTAAATAAAAAATCCCTTGCTTAGCTTTTTTTTTTTAATAAAATAAAAAACAACAGTGCTCCTGGTGCAAAAGCAATGGGTGATGGGGGGGCACGGTGCTAAAAATTGGAATAAGTCCTGGCAGGACACCACTTATGCCAAATATCAGCAAAGCGGTGGCACCGCTTTTCTCTTCTTCACAAGAAGAGGTGGCACCGCTCTTTCAGTGTGGAAAAGAAGCGGTGGCCTCTTATAGGTAACGCTCTTTTCGGCTTAAAAAAAATTCGATGGCCACAAAAAAACATTTTTATCTGCCGGGAAAAAAAAACGATGGCTTTTACCTGAACCATGTGCTGCCTGCTGAACCGTGCAATTAATGGTTCAATCTGTATCCACGCTTTTTTTTTAAGCTTTCTTGCTGTAGATCTCTCAACACAAGAGATCTGATCTGCTATGATCTGATCTGATCTGCTGTATTCACCTCAGCGCATAGAATATGTCCAACGTTTTAAAAAAAACAATTGTTTACAATCACCCATGCAAATGACGGCAGAGAAAAAAAGAATCAGATTTGAATATGCGACCTGAGTGCATGCCCAAGAGGGAGGAATGTCATAACCCAAGAAATCAAAGGCTGCTCAAGAGGTAGCAGAGCAATCCAAGAAATTATCTCCATGGTTTTTTTTAGTGTTAGGGAGAAAAATAATAAAAGAATAAAAATCAGATCTGAATAAAAATAAAAGTGTCGTAACTCCGTAAGGAAGCTGCTTCCAAATGGCTTCTCAGTGAGAGTGATACCCACTCTGTGAAAAGCCTTACCCCAATAATGGACGGATCAAGCCATAAGCTCTGATACCATGTGAAAGAATAGAATGGAGCAATAGAAGCACTATGGGCACATTGATTGCCTTCTCATTATTACAAACAAATTAAATAGGAAATACAAAACAACAATACTATAAGCAAATACCATAGGTGAGTAAATACCGTGGGTGACCTAACTCACTAACTAACTACGGGTGAGATTACAATCTTCAACATAACTGACTAGCAGGTAAAACAAGTTGAATTTGTGTAATATAGAATAAACAAGAAATCAATGATAATGGAAAAATTAATCGATAATTTGATAGGAGGTGTCTGTATAGATAATTAATATGAACATATCAACACCACCTCACCATCAATGAAAGAGTTTGATAATACTACAATGGTTTTAGTAGTGGATATAGTCAATTAGAAATCAAATGTTAAAGATGCATGTTTAGCAGTTGAGGATGCATAAGAAGTGAAATTGAATATCAAATGTAATCTTAATCTAACTAGCCATTTAAAGGTTCGTGACTCTTAGTTGTTGGCAACAATATCAGAGATGCACAGGCTAATAAGCAAAAACACTCCAATAGAGTGTTGGAATTACCAAGTAGGAGCAGGAAATACGATGGAACTAAATATTAAGGGCACCATGCGTTAGTGGATAATGTTGAGAAAATCGACGTTGTAGATCTTAAAGTTCTTGAGGTGGGATGTGAAAGAAAACATGGGTTGATGAGTTCAGATCATGATATCACATATGAGCATGAAGATATCTAATAATGTGGATATTTGAGGAGTTTGGGTCTTAGATAAGTTACTTACCGGTTGATAACATGACAAAAGGAAATTTAACAGACTACTTCCATTAAGCAGCATATTAGGGATATAACGTGGAATCTCACTGTGATTGCATACAAGTTTGACATAAGAAACTTTGTGTACTAATTAACTTATCCAATTGAAGGAGTTGTGGTTGTTAAGTAATTATACAAGGAGCGTGTGAAAAAGTGGACAAACATCAAATGTCAATTGTGGTCATTGAAACCGGGTCAAGAGACGCATCTCTTTCGCGTCAGGACATATCGAACAAATCCCAGCTTTACATTGTGTAGTTCGACTACTTATTGACATATCCGTGTTATTCTTACTATTGCAACCAGAAATATGGTACTCAATGCCATTTGGATAATATACATTCCTGATGTTGTAAGTGAAGTCGAAAAAAATCAAGTTGGATCAGAATTTTCAGAAAAATATATGCTTTTGAGGAGGATGTGAAAGGGGGTATGAGACTAACTAACTAGCAGGTAAAACAAGTTGAATTTGCGTAATATAGAATGAACAAGAAATCAATGATAATGGAAAAATTGATCGATAATTTGATAAGAGGTGTCTGTATAGATAATTAATATGCACATATGAACACCACCTCACCATCAATGAAAGAGTTTGATACTACTGCAACGGTTTTAGCAGTGGATATATTCGATCAGAAATCAAATTTTAAAGTTGCATGTGTAGCAGTTGAGGATGCCTAAGAAGTGAAATCGAATATCAAATATAATCTTAATCTAGTTAGCCATCTAAAGGTTCGTGACTCTTAGTTATTTGCAGCGATATCAGAGATGCATAGGTTGATAAGTAAAGACACTCCAATAGAGTGTTGGAGTTACCAAGTACCACCAGGAAATACGATGGAACTAAATATTAAGGGCACCATGCGGTAGTGGATAATGTTGAGAAAATCGATGTTGTTGATCTTGAAGTTCTTGAGGTGGGATGTGAAAGAAAACATCGGTTGATGAGCTCAGATCATGATATCACATATGAGCATGAAGATATCTAATAATGTGGAGATTTGAGGAACTTGGGTCTTAGATAAGTTACTTACCGGTTGATAACACGACAAAATAAAATTTAACAGACTACTGCCATAAAGTAGTATATTAGGGATATAACGTGGAATCTCACTGTGCCTGCATACAAGTTTGACATGAGGAATTTGTGTACTAATTAACTTATCCAATTGAAGGAGTTGTGGTTTCTAAGTCATTATACAAGGAGCGTGTGAACAAGTGGACGAACATCAAATGTCAATTATGGTCATTGAAACAGGGTCAAGAGAGGCATCTCTTTCGCGTCAGGACATATCGAACAAATACTAGTTTTACATTGTGTAGTTCGACTACTTATTGTCATATCCGTGTTATTCTTACTATTGCAACCAGAAATATGCTACTCAAGGCCACTTGGATAATATAGATTCTTGATGTTGTAAGTGAACTCGAAAAAAATCAGTAAGTGAACTTGATGTTGTAAGTGAACTCGAAAGAAAACATGGGTTGATCAGCTCAGATCATGATATCACATACGACCATGAACATATCTAATAATGTGTAGATTTGATGAACTTCGGTCTTAGCTAACTTACTTACCAGTTGATAATATGACAAAAGGATATTTAACAGACTACTGCCATTGAGCAGCATATTAGGGATATAATGTGGAATCTCACTGTGCCTGCATACAAGTTTCACATGAGGAATTTGTGTACTAATTAACATATCCAATTCAAGGAGTTGTGGTTGTTAAGTAATTATACAAGGAGCGTGTGAACAAGTGGACGAACATCAAATGTCAATTGTGGTCACTGAAACGGGGTCAAGAGAGGTATCTCTTTCACGTCAGGACATATCGAACAAATCCCAGTTTTACATTGTGTAGTTCGACTAATTATTGACATATCCCTGTTATTCTTACTATTGCAGCCAGAAATATGGTACTCAAGGCCACTTGGATAATATACATTCTTGATGTTGTAAGTGAAGTCGAAAAAAATCAGGCTTGATAAGAATTTTCAGAAAAATATATGCTTTTGAGGAGGATGTGAAAGGGGTTATGCATCTCACTGACTAGCAGGTAAAACAAGTTGAATTTGCGTAATATAGAATGAACAAGAAATCAATGATAATGGCAAAACTTATCGATAATTTGACAAGAGGTGTCTGTATAGATAATTAATATGAACATATGAACACCACCTCACTATAAATGAAAGAGTTTGATAATACTGCAATTGTTTTAGCAGTGGATATAGTCGATCAAAAATCAAATTTTAAAGTTGCATGTGTAGCAGTTGAGGATGCATAAGAAGTGAAATTGAATATCAAATATAATCTTAATATAATTAGCCATTTAAAGGTTCGTGACTCTTAGTTGTTGGCGTCAATATCAGAGATGCATAGGATGACAAGTAAAGACACTCCAATAGAGTGTTGAAGTTACCAAGTAGCAGCGGGAAATACGATGGAACTAAATATTAAGGGCACCATGCATGCGGTAATGGATAATGTTGAGAAGATCGATGTTGTTGATCTTGAAGTTCTTGAGGTGGGATGTGAAAGAAAACATGGGTTGATGAGCTCAGATCATGATAACACATATGATCATGAAGATATCGAATAATGTGGAGATTTTCGGAACTTGGGTCTTAGATAAGTTACTTACCTATTGATAGCACGACAAAAGAAAATTTAACAGACCACTGCCATTAAGCAGCATATTGGGGATATAACGTGGAGTCTCACTGTGCCTGCATACAAGTTTGACATGAGGAATTTGTGTACTATTTAACTTATCCAATTGAAGGAGTTGTGGTTGTTAAGTAATTATAAAAGGAGTGTGTGAACAAATGGACGAACATTAAATGTCAATTGTGGTCATTGAAACGGGGTCAAGAAAGGCATCTCTTTCGCGTCACGACATATTGGACAAATCCCAGTTTTACATTGTGTAGTTCGACTACTTATTGACATATCCGTGTTATTCTTACTATTGCGACCAGAAATATGGTACTCAAGGCCAGTTCGATAATATACATTCTCGATGTTGTAAGTGAAGTCGAAAAAAATTATGTTGGATAAGAATTTTCAGAAAAATATATGCTTTTGAGGAGAATGTGAAAGGGGGTATGCGACTAACTGACTAGCAGGTAAAACAAGTTGAATTTCCGTAATATAGAATGAACAAGAAATCAATGATAATGGAAAAATTGATCGATAATTTGATAAGAGGTGTCTGTATAGATAATTAATATGAACATATGAACACCACCTCACCATCAATGAAAGTGTTTGATAATACTGCAATGGTTTTAGCAGTGGATATAGTCGATCAGAAATCAAATTTTAAAGTTGCATGTGTAGGATGCATAAGAAGTGAAATTGAATATCAAATATAATCTTAATCTAATTAGCTATTTAAAGGTTCGTGACACTTAGTTGTTGGCAGCAATATAAAAGATGCATAGGCTGATAAGTAAAGACACTCCAATAGAGTGTTGGAGTTACCAAGTAGCAGCAGGAAATACGTGGAACTAAATATTAAGGGCACAATGCGCTAGTGGATAATGTTGAGAAAGTCAAAGTTGTTGATCTTGAAATTCTTAAGGTGGGATGTGAAAGAAAACAAGGGTTGATGAGCTCAGATCATGATATCACATATGAGCGTGAAGATATCTAATAATGTGGAGATTTGAGGAACTTGGGTCTTAGATAAGTTACTTACCGGTTGATAACACGGCAAAAGGAAATTTAACAAACTACTGCCATTAAGTAGCATATTAGGGATATAATGTGGAATCTCACTATGCTTGCATACAAGTTTGACATGAGGAATTTGTGTACTAATTAACTTATCCAATTGAAGGAGTTGTGGTTGTTAAGTAATTATATAAGGAGCGTGTGAAGAAGTGGACGAACATCAAATGTAAATTGTGGTCATTGAAACGGGGTCAAGAGACGCATCTCGTTCGCATCAGGACATATCAGACAAATCCCAGTTTTACATTGTGTAGTTCGACTAATCATTCACATATCCATGTTATTCTATCTATTGCAACTAGAAATATGGTACTCAAGGCCACTTGGATAATATACATTCTTGATGTTGCAAGTGAAGTAAAAAAAATTAGGTTGGATAAGAATTTTAAGAAAAATATATGCTTTTGAGGAGGATGTGAAAGAGGGTATGTGACTAACTGACTAGCAAGTAAAACAAGTTGAATTTGCATAGTATAGAATGAACAAGAATTCAATGACAATGGAAGAATTGATCGATAATTTGATAAGAGGTCTGTATAGATAATTAATATGAACATATGAACACCACCTCACCATCAACGAAAGAGTTTGATAATACTACAATGGTTTTAGTAGTGGATATAGTCGATTAGAAATCAAATTTTAAAGTTGCATGTGTAGCAGTTGAGGATGCATAAGAAGTGAAATTGAATATCAAATATAATCTTAACCTAATTAGCCATTTAAAGGTTCGCGACTCTTGTTGGCGGCAATATCAGAGATGCAAAGGATGACAAGTAAAGACACTGCAACAGAGTGTTGGAGTTACCAAGTAGCAACAGGAAATACGATGGAACTAAATATTAAGGGCACCATGCGGTAGTGGATAATGTTGAGAAAATCGATGTTTTTGATCTTGAAGTTCTTGAGGTGGGATGTGAAATAAAACATGGGTTGATGAGCTCATATCATGATATCACATATGAGAATGAAGATATCTAATAATGTGGAGATTTGAGGAAATTGGGTCTTAGATAAATTACTTTCCGGTTGATAACACGACAAAAAGAAATTTAATAGACTACTGCCATTGAGCACCATATTATGGATATAACGTGGAATCTCATTACGCCTGCATACAAGTTTGACATGAGGAATTTGTGTACTAATTAACTTATCCAATTGAAATAGTTGTGGTTGTTAAGTAATTATACAAGGAGCGTGTGAACAACTGGACAAACATCAAATATCAATTGTGGTCATTGAAACAGGGTCAAGAGAGGCATCTCTTTCGCGTTAGAACATATCGGACAAATCCCAGTTTTACATTGTGTAGTTCGACTACTTATTCGCATATCCATGTTATTCTTACTATTGCAACCAGAAATATGGTACGCAAGGCCACTTGGATAATATACATTCTTGATGTTGTAAGTGAAGTCGAAAAAGATCAAGCTGGATAAGAATTTTCAGAAAAACATATGCTTTTGAGGAGGATCTGAAAGGGGGTATGCGACTAACTGACTAGCAGGTAAAACAAGTTGAATTTGCATAATATAGAATGAACAAGAAATCAATGATAATGGCAAAATTGAACGATAATTTGATAAGAGATGTATGTATAGATAGTTAATATAAACATATGAACACCACCTCACCATCAATGAAAGAGTTTCATAATATTGCAATGGTTTTATGAGTGGATATAGTCGATCATAAATCAAATTTTAAAGTTGTATGTCTTGCAGTTGAGGATGCATAAGAAGTGAAATTGAATATCAACTATAATATTAATCTAATTAGCCATTTAAATGCTCGTGACTCTTAGTTGTCGACGACAATATCAGAGATGCATAGGATGACAAGTAAAGACACTCCAATAGAGTGTTGGTGTTACCAAGTAGCAGCAAGAAATACGTTGGAAGTCAATATTAAGGGCACCATGCGGTAGTGGATAATGTTGAGAAAATCGATGTTGTTGATCTTGAAGTTCTTGAGGCGGGATGTGAAAGAAAACATGGGTTGATGAGCTCAGATCATGATATCACATATGAGCATGAAGATATCTAATAATGTGGAGATTTTGATGAACATGGGTCTTAGATAAGTTACTTACCGATTGATAACACGACAAAAAGAAATTTAAGACACTGCTGCCATTGAGGTGCTTATTAGGGATATAACGTGGAATCTCACTGTGCCTGCATACAAGTTTGAAATGAGGAATTTGTGTACTAATTAACTTATGCAATTGAAGGAGTTGTGGTTGTTAAGTAATTATACAAGGAGTGCATGAACAAGTGGACGAACATCAAATGTCAATTGTGGTCATTGAAACACAGTCAAGAGAGGCATCTCTTTGCGTCAGGACATATCGGACAAATCCCAATTTTACATTGTGTAGTTCGACTACTTATTGACATATCCGTGTTATTCTTACTATTGCAACTAGAAATATGGTACTCAAGGCCACTTGGATAATATAAATTCTTGATGTTGTAAGTGAAGTCGAAAAAAATCAGGTTGGATAAGAATTTTCAGAAAAATATATGCTTTTGAGGAGGATGTGAAAGGGGTATGCGACTAACTGACTAGCAGGTAAAACAAGTTGAATTTGTGTACTATAGAATGAACAAAAAATCAATGATAATGGCAAAATTGATCGATAATTTGATACAAGGTGTCTTTATAGATAATTAATATGAACATATGAACACCACCTCACCATCAATGAAAGAGTTTGATAATGCTGCAATGGTTTTAGCAGTGGATATAGTCGATCAGAAATCAAATTTTAAAGTTGCATGTGTAGCAGTTGAGGATGCATAAGATGTAAAATTGAATATCAAATATAGTCTTAATCTAATTAGCCATTTAGACGCTCGTGACTCTTAGTTGTCAACGACAATATCAAAGATGCATAGGATGACAAGTAAAGACACTTCAATAGAGTGTTGGAGTTACCAAGTAGCAGCAGGAAATACTATGGAACTAAATATTACGGGCACCATGCGGTAGTGGATAATGTTGAGAAAATCGATGTTGTTGATCTTGAAGTTCTTGAGGTGGGATGTGAAAGAGAACATGGGTTGATGAGCTCAGATCATGATATCACATATGATCATGAAGATATCTAATAATGTGTAGATTTGAGGAACTTGGGTCTTAGATAACTTACTTACCGGTTGATAACACGACAAAAGGAAATTTAACAGACTGCTGCCATTGAGCAGCATATTAGGGATATAATGTGGAATCTCACTGTGCCTGCATAGAAGTTTGACATGAGGAATTTATGTACTAATTAACTTATCCAATTGAGGGAGTTGTGGCTGTTAAGTAATTATACAACGAGATTGTGAACAAGTGAACAAACATCAACTGTCAATTGTGGTCATTGAAACGGGGTCAAGAGAGGCATCTCTTTCGCGTCAGGACATATCGGACAAATCCCAATTTTACATTGTGTAGTTCGACTACTTATTCACATATCCATGTTATTCTTACTATTTCAACCAGAAATATGGTACTCAAGGCCACTTGGATAATATACATTCTTGATGTCGTAAGTGAAGTCGAAAAAAATGAGGTTGGTTAAGATTTTGCAAAAAAATATATGCTTTTGAGGAGGATGTGAAAGGGGGTATGCGACTAACTAACTAGCAGGTAAAACAAGTTGAATTTGCATAAGATAGAATGAACAAGAAATCAATGATAATGGAAAAATTGATCGATAATATGATAAGAGGTGTCTGTATAGATAATTAATATGAACATATGAATGCCACCTCACCATCAATGAAAGAGTTATATACTACTGCAATGGTTTTAGCAATGGATATAGTCGATCAGAAATCAAATTTTTAACGTTGCATGTGTAGCAGTTGAGGATGCATAAGAATTGAAATTGAATATCAAATATAATCTTAAACTAATTAGCCATTTAAAGGTTCGGGACTCTTAGTTGTTGGTGGCAATATCAGAGATGCATAGGATGACAAAGTAAAGACACTGCAATAGAGTGTTGCAGTTACCAAGTAGCAGCAGGAAATACGATGGAACTAAATATTAAGGGCACAATGCAGTAGTGGATAATGTTGAGAAAATCAATGTTGTTGAGCTTGAAGTTCTTGAGGTGGTATGTGAAAGAAAACATGGGTTGATGAGCTCAGAACATGATATCACATATGAGCATGAAGATATCTAATAATTTGGAGATTTGAGGAACTTGGGTCTTAGATAAGTTACTTACCGGTTGATAACATGACAAAAGGAAATTGAACAGACTACTGCCATTGAGAAACATATTAGGGATATAACGTGGAATCTCATTATGCCTACATACAAGTTTGAAATGAGCAATTTGTGTACTAATTAACTTATCCAATTGAAGGACTTGCGGTAGTTAAGTAATTATACAAGGACCGTGAGAACAAGTTGACAAACATAAAATGTCAATTGTGGTCATTCAAACAGGGTCAAGAGAGGCATCTCTTTCGTGTCAGGACATATCGGACAAATCGCAATTTTACATTGTGTAGTTCGACTACTTATTCACATATCCGTGTTATTCTTACTATTGCAACCACAAATACGGTACGCAAGGCCACTTGGATAATATACATTCTGGATGTTGTAAGTGAAGTCGAAAAAAATCAGGTTGGATAAGAATTTTAAGAAAAATCTATGCTTTTGAGGAGGATGTGAAAGTGGGTATGTGACTAACTGACTAGTAGGTAAAACAAGTTGAATTTGCGTAATATAGAATGAACAAGAAATCAATAATAATGGAAAAATTGATCGATAATTTGATCAGAGGTGTATGCATAGATAATTAATATGAACACCACCTCACCATCAATGAAAGAGTTTTATAATACTGCAATGGTTTTAGCAGTGGCTATAGTCAATCAAAAATCAAATTTTAAAGTTCCATGTGTAGCAGTTGAGGATGCATAAGAAGTGAAATTGAATATCAAATATAATCTTAATCTAATTAGTCATTTAAAGGTTCGAGACTCTTACTTGTTGGCGGCAATATCAGAGATGCATAGGATGACAAGTAAAGACACTCCAATAGAGTGTTGGAGTTACCAAGTAGCAGCAAGAAATACTATGGAACTAAATATTAAGGGCACGATGCGGTAGTGGATAATGTTGAGAAAATCGATATTGTTGATCTTGAAGTTCTTGAGGTGGGATGTGAAAGAAAACGTGGGTTGATGAGCTCAAATCATGATATCACATATGAGCATGAAGATATCTAATAATGTGGAGATTTGAGGAACTTGGGTCTTAGATAAGTTACTTACCGGTTGATAACACGACAAAAGAAAATTTAACAGACTACTGCCATTGAGCAGCATATTAGGGATATAACATGGAATCTCACTGTGCCTGCATACAAGTTTGACATGAGGAATTTGTGTACTAATTAACTTATCCAATTGAAGGAGTAGTGGTTGTTAAGTAATTATACAAGCAACATGTGAACAATGGGACGAACATCACATGTCAATCGTGGTCATTGAATCAAGGTCAAGAGAGGCATCTCTTTAGTGTATGGACATATCGGACAAATCCCAATTTTACATTGTGTAGTTCGACTACTTATTGACGTATCCTTGTTATTCTTACTATTGCAACCAGAAATATGGTCTAGAAGGCCACTTGGATAATATACATTCTTGATGTTGTAAGTGAGGTCGAAAAAAATCAAGTTGGATAAGAATTTTCAGAAAAATATATGCTTTTGAGGAGGATGTGAAAGGGGGTATGCGACTAGCTGACTAGTAGGCAAAACAAGTTGAATTTGCGTAATATAGAATGAACAAGAAATCAATGATAATTGCAAAATTGATCGATAATTTGATAAGAGGTGTCTATATAGATAATTAATATGAACATATGAGCACCACCTCACCATCAATGAAAGAGTTTGATAATACTGCAATGGTTTTAGCAGTGGATATAGTCGATCAGAAATCAAATTTTAAAGGTGCATGTGTAGCAGTTGAGGATGCATAAGAACTGAAATTGAATATCAAATATAATCTTAATCTAATTAGCCATTTAAAGGTTCAAGACTCTTACTTGTTGGCGGCAATATCAGAGATCCATAGGATGACAAGTAAAGACACTGCAATAGAGTGTTGGAGTTACCAAGTAGCAACAGGAAATATGATCGAACTAAATATTAAGGGCACCATGCGGTAGTGGATAATGTTGAGAAAATTGATGTTGTTGATATTGAAGTTCTTGAGGTGGGATGTGAAAGGAAACATGGGTTGATGAGCTCAAATCATGATATTACATATGATCATGAAGATATCTAACAATGTGGAGATTTGAGGAACTTGGGACTTAGATAACTTACTTACCAGTTGATAACACGACAAAAGGAAATTTAACAGACTACTGCCATTGAGCGGCATATTAGAGAATAACGTGGAATCTCACTATTCCTGCATACAAGTTTGACATGAGGAATTTGTGTACTAATTAAATTATCCAATTGAAGCAGTTGTGGTTGTTAAGTAGTTATACAAGGAGCGTGTGAACAAGTGGACGAACATCAAATGTCAATTGTGGTCATTGAATCGGGGTCAAGAGAGGCATCTCTTTTGCGTCAGGACATATCGGACAAATCCCAATTTTACATTGTGTAGTTCAACTACTTATTGACATATCCATGTTATTCTTACTATTGCAACCAGAAATATGGTACCCAAGGCCACTTGGATAATATACATTCTTGATGTTGTAAGTGAAGTCGAAAAAAATCAGGTTGGATAAGAATTTTCAGAAAAATATATGCTTTTGAGGAGGATGTGAAAGGGATATGCAACTAACTGACTAGCAGGTAAAACAAGTTGAATTTGCGTAATATAGAATGAACAAGAAATCAATGATAATGGAAAAATTGATCGATAATTTGATAAGAGGTGTCTTTGCAAATAATTAATATGAACATATGAACACCACCTCACCATCAATGAAAGAGTTTGATAATACTGCAATTGTTTTAGCATTGGATACAATCGATCAGAAATCAAATTTTGAAGTTGCATGTGTAGCAGTTGAGGATGCATAAGAAGTGAAATTGAATATCAAATATAATCTTAATCTAATTAGCCATTTAAAGGTTCGTGACTCTTAGTTGTTGGCGCCAATATCAGAGATGCAGAGGATGAGAAGTAAAGACACTCCAATAGAGTGTTGGAGTTACCAAGTAGCAGCAGGAAGTACGATGGAACTAAATATTAAGGGAACCATGCGGTAGTGGATAATGTTGAGAAAATCGATGTTATTGATCTTGAAGTTCTTGAGGTGGGATGTGAAAGAAAACATGGGTTGATGAGCTCAGATCATGATATCACATATGATCATGAAGATATCTAATAATGTGTAGATTTGAGGAACTTGGGTCTTAGATAACTTACTTACCAATTCATAACACGACAAAAGGAAATTTAACAGACTGCTGCCATTGAGGAGCATATTAGGGATATAACGTGGAATCTCACTGTGGCTGCATACAAGTTTGACATGAGGAATTTGTGTACTAATTAACTTATCCAATTGAAGGAGTTGTGGTTGTTAAGTAATTATACAAGGAGCGTGTGAACAAGGGGACGAACATCAAATGTGAATTTTGGTCATAGAAAAGGGGTCAAGAGAGGCATCTCTTCCGCGTCAGGACATATCAGACAAATCCCAGTTTTACATTGTGTAGTTCGACTACTTATTCACATATCTGGGTTATTCTTACTATTCCAACCAG
This sequence comes from Pseudotsuga menziesii, assembly GCA_001517045.1. Lineage (NCBI taxonomy): Eukaryota > Viridiplantae > Streptophyta > Pinopsida > Pinales > Pinaceae > Pseudotsuga > Pseudotsuga menziesii. Next base: position 139,521 of record LPNX010206048.1, read on the forward strand.
AAATATGGTACTCAAGGCCACTTGGATAATATACATTCTTGATGTTGTAAGTGAAGTCGAAAAAAATCAGGTTGGACAAGATTTTTCTGAAAAAAATATATGCTTTTGAGGAGGATGGGAAAGGGGGTATGCGACTAACTGACTAGCAGGTAAAACAAGTTGAATTTGCATAATATAGAATGAACAAGAAATCAATGATAATGGAAAAATTGATCAATAGTTAGACAAGAGGTGTTTGTATAGATAATTAATATGAACGTATGAACGCCAGCTCACCATCAATGAAAGAGTTTGATAATACTGCAATGGTTTTAGCAGTGGATATAGTCGATCAGAAATCAAATTTTTAACGTTGCATGTGTAGGAGTTGAGGATGCATAAGAAGTGAAATTAAATATCAAGTATAATCTTAATCTAATTAGTCATTTAATGGTTCGTGACTCTTAATTGTTGGTGGCAATATCAAAGATGCTTAGGATGACAAGTAAAGACACTGCAATAGAGTGTTGGAGTTACGATGTTGTTATCAACCCAAATGGCACTTCTCCATCGGAGTGCCGACACTTCATATGTTGGCACACAAAAGGACACTTTTGGATTGAAGGTTGCCTAAACACTATAGATGGGCATGACAGGAGATGCATTCACTATCCAACTAGCTTGCCATTTTACCTTTTTATATGTTGATTGCTGTACACGACTGTCTCTACAGCAACTCGCATACATACGCGACTATGTCCACAACATCCCGCGTACTGTACTCGAGTATCTTCATTCCATCCCGCGTACAGGTCTGTACGCAGGTTTCCCTTATAGCAACTCGCGTGTCATACGCAGGCTGCCACTATCAATACTCGCGTACACATCCATTCGACATTAAAAATAATAAAACATGATTAATGGAGATTTGTTGAGCCTTAATCATTAACTATATCAACTATCTCAACCTCCTCAACCTTTGAAATTGCTCTATTTCCCAAAGTATAAATAGAGGCCTTGGGGAGGGCATTAATCAATCATACTGGGAGAGCAAAGTTATGCTGGTGGTATATCTTCAAAAGTCTTTGGAGCAGCAGAACTCAAAATCCTTTGGTTGTAGAGGAGTCTTTGTTTCAGGCGTTGGGTTGTACACTTATCTCATTCACTATTCTTAATAAAGAGAATTCTTCTTCCAACTTTGTGTTGAGTCTCTTTCATGTATCATGGTTTGATGAACATTTTTTATTAAATACCTTATATATTGTTTATCTAACTTATCATATATACATGTATAAGATTGTACTTGGAGAATTTGCTCTTTGCATGTGAAGGAGGTGCATCCCTGAAAGCTTTGGAAAGGAGCAGAGCAAGAAAAGAGAAAGCTTGGATCAACCGTCGTTAATCGGGTGAGTTCAACATTTCTTCCTATTCCTTTTCTGTACTTTAAAGTTGATTGTCTGCAAATTTTAGAAGTAAGTTGGTAACCCCAGACCCTCGGTTACAAGGGTGTTTATTCCTGTACAACAGAACTGGCGACTCCACTGGGGAGCCCAGACTACTGTGGGTTATTTCTGTTGACCGTTGTCCAGTCTTTGCCTTGATTCAGTGTGTGGTGTCCTGTCTTAGTTCATGCTTAGGGTAGTGTTAGAAGACCTTGAAAATTTTTCTTTTTATTAGAAAATTTTATATCTGTATGCGGGTTTCTCTTGCATACAGTCACGTACAGAGGCCTGTGTACACGGGTTGCTCTATAGGACACTCGCATACAGTACACGGGTTTCCCTTGTACACAGTCACGTACAAGCCTGAGTATTCAAATTTTTGGGCTAGGGTTTGCTTGTCCCTATCCCTCTTTAAAGTTTGTTTGCTGGTTGGTCTTCCTTTTGAGCATTGCACTGTGAGTTTGATGACCTTGTTAGCCACACCCTCTGCTTTCTTGTAAATCCCTTGAGTTCTTATTGTTTGGATTGTCTTTCTGTTTGCAACTTGAAGTAGATTTGCCTGTTTGGGTTATAGGTTCAAGTGTTGGTTGTCTGAATCAGTGATCAGGGTTCTAGACACTGTATATCCCATTCTATTTTCGGATAGTGATTGGTTTGCCACTTGCCTTTGTTTTATCTCAGTGATTTTCTTTCATTGTCTCCGCCCAATCTAGGTTTCCAAGTCTTCCTTAGGTGGTTGATCCTTAGTCTTATTAATCTGTTTACTTCACTTACTTACTTTATACAGTTAGTTTAATTCAAGCATACTCAAGTTTTTGTGCATTTAGGTGCATAGTAGTCTTTGAGCATTTTAAAAAGTGAAAAGAAAACATTTAGAAACGTTTGCACTTGATTTTGCATAGAGTAGTTTTATTTTCAGTTTTTAAAATATAATCTCAAAAAACTACAAAAATATAGTCTTAGTATTCTCTTCATTGTTGCATTTTTCATCAATTTATATTTACAAAAAGAAGAAAAAGAAGCTTGTTTTTAGTAGTGATAGTTTTGCTTTGGAAACATACACCATTGTTTTTACATTTCTTATCGAGTCAAAAACATCGTAGTCTTTCACTCCACTTTCCTTCTGAGTAAAAAATAGCCCTTAAAATGAACACAATAATTAAAATCTATTAGTAATTTTTATTTTTTAGGGCCATACACCTACTAACTTAAGCTAGACTTGTGGGCTAGGAAGTGTAAACTTACCATAAGTTTTAAAATTCAAACATAGTGGGCCAATCGATAGTTAAATCCTTATCTTTATCGATAGTATCTGGGAAGCTCCTCTCAAACGGGAGTCAAGCACAAGGCCGCGTGGAGGCATTGGACTGAGAAGATAACCCTTTGATTCCTTGTCGAAACATAAATCAGGACTTTTACACATCTGGGGATTCTGTTCTAGACAAAGTTTCGGGCTCAGCTACCATGCCCATGCGTACGAGTCAAGCTTGCAACTGTCCCCCCAAACTGTTGGTATAGTTAAGGTAGCATCTAGTGTCTTGACATCTAGGGTTCATAACTAAGTAAACCGGAAGGCTATTTTTGGTTCACCTTGGACGGGCTTGGAAGGTAACCCTTGTTGAAATTGTAGGAGGACGGTGGGTGATTCCTCCGCTTGTGCCTAAGAACCTCTTCAAGGACGCCAAGTAACTATTCTTCAGCTTTCTTCGGGAAAGCATATCTTTTACCCTTGCTGACTGTTGAGACTTTAGGAATTTTCGTAGTGATTGCTCTGTGGTTTGTCTGTGTTTAGCCGACCTTAGGATTTGAATTGTCAAATTTACAATAGTGGAGGACCAACCTATTAGAAGGTCACAAAGGTTGCAAAACCTTCCTCCTCTCATCACATTGGAACCTCCACCTTCACCTCAAAGGCAGAGATTAGACACAGACGGTTCATTTGAACCGATAGGAGTAAGTGAAGTTCAAGGTGAACCAGAACTTAGGGCTAACCATTTTGATTTTAATACAGTTGAGATAGAAGACTTACAGGCTAACGAGTTTGCAAGGAATTTTAATACACCCTTGACTGACTTAAACGATCCTGTGATCGTCCAGGTTCGTCCTTTTGATCCACCTGTATTTGGTGTCCCTGTGGGCAAGATTATGTCTACTGCAGGAGAAAGCTCTTTTGTTTCCACCTCAGCCGCTCAGGCTGAAGGGGTACTACCTCCCCCGGTAGGTGTCCCTAGATCTAGTATACCTACTATGCCCCTAACTCCAGCGAGCCGAGTGGTCCAACCGCCGGTTCTCACAAGCCTAGCAGGTGCTTCTGGTGGCATGGTTACTGGGATTCCTAGTATACCTACTGTTCCTTCCTCCTTTGCACACACTGCCCAGAGGGGTCTGGTAGGATCCTCGTCTTTTGTCCAAGGATTTCCTTGGAATGGGGGGCATATTCCCCCATCCACTCCATACGTAGGCCCATCACCCTCTTATGTAGGAGTGTAGTTTGGAAGCACTAACCCTTACGGGCAAGGTTTTCAAACTGCGGTTTCGGCCCCATTCACGAGCTCTTCCTTTTCGTTGTTTAGCGGAGGGATACCTGCTCCTGTTTTTCAAACCCCAGTTTCGACTGGGACGGCCCAAACCTCTTATACTGCACCTCCCACCCATAATCATGTGGCTTACGGATGGAATCCGTTTTAAAGTAATCCATCCACTTCGCAACTGGCAACAAGGGGCAACCCCACCTTTACATATGGGAATTTGGGGGCAAGTCCCTCTAATCCCCATTCTGGCACTTTTAGTGCTCCGGTTCGACCTAAGCTTCCATTTCTGGCAATGTTAAACTTGCCAGATTTGTCTAAATTGATGAACGACCCAGTGAGGCATGACCCCTCGTGGCCACCTGTCCCCACCAAATTGCCATCGGACATCCCAAAATTCGAAGGCAAAGTTGGTGAAGATCCTCGGGCTCATGCCACCACTTTTCATTTATGGTGTTCTTCTAATTCGCTGAATGAAGATTCAGTTAGGTTGAGGCTGTTCCAAAGAACCTTAACGAGTACTCCAGCAAAATGGTACATTGAGTTGCGTTCAATAGTTTTTGGGACTTGTCTAGTGCATTCCTTAGCCACTTTCAGCTTCCGGTTCGATACAATTTCAGAACGGACTTGTTATCTACCTTCAGGCAGAACAAGGCTACCCACATCTCGAATCACATCCAAGAGTGGAGGAGGCGAAAGAGCCTTATTAAAGCCACCATTCCTCCTGAGTTCTTACTACAGTGGTTCCTTAAATCCCTGTTGCCTTATATATCTAAGGACGTATCCACTTCAGGAGTGACGAATGAGGAAGAAGCTATCCTCAGGGCCTAGCAATTGGATTTGATTTATTCACAATCTAGGATCTTGTATGAGATTATCCCTAAGGCACCGAAGCCTACCCACGATGCAGAGAAACCTAAGCCTGGACCCCATATCGATGGTGTGGTTGGGTCCGTAAATTCTCCCACTGTAGAATCTTTGGCCAAACAGCTCCATCAGCTGTCCATCAAACATTCTAAGGCGGAGGTAGCAAAGGCTGCCCCCTCACCCCAAAATGCAAATGTTTTTGCACAGACCTCTCAGAAGGGCAATCAGCAGCCCGGTGGGGAAAAGGAGGAAAGAAAGGGGAGATAAATCAAAACAAGCAGAAACCCGCAAATAGTGCTGATGGGGGCAAGAAAGAAAAGAAAAAGGTGAAATTCCCGTGTAAGTTGTGCCATGAGGATCACCTCACTCACCTTTGTCCCCTTATGGAACAAGCCCAAAAGCTGCTAAAAGGTCAACAACCGGCTGTCCTGAAGGATCCTTTTCCCCAAGGGCAGAATTCTACTTCAGCTTCTAATGTAGCAGGGGGCAGTCCAAATGCCCCTGACCCCAATTATATCAACATGGTCCAATCTTCGACTTTGCTACAGACCATGAACAAAAACTATGAAAAATAGACTTCTGAGAAGGGTAAGTCTATAGGTGAAACTTCTAACCCTCTCACGATCGAGAAGCCTGCTGAAACTATACCTAAGATATCGAAACGTGTCTTTAAGAAGACATTGCATAACCTTAATGCTAGGGCTACTTCAAACTACTCCGTGGTTGAAGACTTAAACCAAACCCCTTGTGCAATGTCAACTTTAGAGGTGTTACAAAGCTGCCCCGCCCAGCGAGATGCACTTAGCAGCCTTAGGTAGCATGGACTCGTCGAGTCTCATGGCAAAATTTCACTTGTCTGATGTTAAAATTCGCCTACCTTACCATGTAGCCTTATCAATAGATGTCATCCATGGTGGAAAGACCATTGGAAGGGCAGTTGTTGACGATGGTGCTTCTACATGTGTTATGTCCTTGTCATGTTGGAAAGCTCTTGGATCCCTAGAGCTGGTTCCATCAAACACCCTGCTTACTACTTTCGACGGAAGGTCATTCCGTCTGCACGATATCCTACCGGCTTTTGAAATTAAGCTGGCAAGGAAAGCAGTGTCTGTTGAGGTAGAGGTGATTGATGCACCCTTAGATTATAACTTGCTTTTGGGAAGAAGCTGGACATATGCCATGTTTGCTATTGCATCGACCGTCTTTCAGGTGGTAGTATTTCCACACTAAGGGAAGTTGGTTACTGTTCACCAACTTGATTTTACTCGAAAAGGCCGCATGGAGTCTAATGAGTCCGTTGTGCCATTGGTTGATCAGGTCAAACCTGTTGCACAGAGCTTGGAGGCTAGAATGTACGCATCACTGATGGACACATTTGATCTTTTAGCCCCAATTAACTATATAGGTTCTACTAGTGTGGGGAATTCCATAGCCACGGTTGTTGATAGGACTGATCCTTGGGTTCTCCCTTCCCCCCATGAACCAGAAGTGCCCTTATCGGTAATGGAAGTGGCTTACCAAGCTATCACTCAAACCACTGTTGATCCCATTCAAGACCCTCTCATAGTCTCAGAGGACCTAGAAGAAGTCTATTTGCTTGCTTGGGCAAAAAACTCTTCGCATTCTATGGATTGTTTAGATATGGTTTTACCTTCTGATGAAGCGATTCTGGAAGCCATGTGCGGACGTGATAAGATCTGCGAAGATCTTCATCATCGATCCTATTTTCTTCCAGAGCTAAGCAGGATAGAGAATCAAGAGTTTCATATGAGACTGGCAGACGATGTTGATACACCCATCAATCCCTTACCAAGGGAAGGAATGTTTGCTGAGGGGAATATGGCAAACATTTCCACTACTATCCCTATCAACGTCTCTGTAAATCCTGACGTTGTGGAAAATATACATATCGGTGAAAACTGCTCTCCTGAGGAGATTGCAATATATACGTCCTTGTTTAAGGAGTTCCGCGATGTTTTTGCCTAGTCATATGAGGAGATGCCAGGAATTGATCCATCGATAGTTGAGCATGAGATCCGAACATACCATGACGCTAAACCTGTTCAGCAAAAGTTAAGACCTGTTAACTCACGTAAAGCGGCGGCTGTGAAGGCTGAAGTTGAAAAACTGTTGAAAGCTGGTTTTATTTATCCCATAGCTTTGACAGAATGGGTATCCAACCCAGTTCCTGTACAACACAAGTAGCAGTAGGAAATACAGTGGAACTAAATCTTAAGGGCACCATGCGGTAGTGGATAATGTTGAGAAAATCGATGTTGTTGATCTTGAAGTTCTTGAGGCAGTATGTGAAAGAAAACATGGGTTGATGAGCTCAGATCATGATATCACATATGAGCATAAAGATATCTAATAATGTGGAGATTTGAGGAACTTGGGTCTTAGATAAGTTACTTACCGGTTGATAACACGACAAAAGGAAATTGAACAGACTACTGCCATTGAGGAGCATATTAGGGATATAACGTGGAATCTCACTGTGCCTGCATACAAGTTTGACATGAGGAATTTGTGTACTAATTAACTTATCCAATTGAAGGAGTTGCGGTAGTTAAGTAATTATACAAGGAGCATGTGAACAAGTGGACAAACATAAAATGTCAATTGTGGTCATTGAAACGGGGTCAAGAGAGGCATCTCTTTCGTGTCAGGACATATCGGACAAATCACAGTTTTGCAGTGTGTAGTTCGACTACTTATTCACATATCCGTGTTATTCTTACTATTGCAACCAAAAATATGGTACGCAAGGCCACTTGGATAATATACATTCTGGATGTTGTAAGTGAAGTCGAAAAAAATCAGGCTGGTTAAGAATTTTCAGAAAAATCTATGCTTTTGAGGAGGATGTGAAAGGGGGTATGTGACTAACTGACTAGCAGGTAAAACAAGTTGAATTTGTGTAATATAGAATGAACAAGAAATCAATAATAATGGAAAAATTGATCGATAATTTAATAAGAGGTGTATGTATAGATAATTAATATGAACGTATGAACACCACCTCATCATCAATGAAAGAGTTTTATAATACTGCAATGGTTTTAGCAGTGGGTATAGTCGATCAAAAATCAAATTTTAAAGTTGCATGTGTAGCAGTTGAGGATGCATAAGAAGTGAAATTGAATATCAAATATAATCTTAATCTAATTAGCCATTTAAAGGTTCGAGACTCTTACTTGTTGGCGGCAATATCAGAGATGCATAGGATGACAAGTAAAGACACTCCAATAGAGTGTTGGAGTTACCAAGTAGCAGCAGGAAATACGATGGAACTAAATATTAAAGGCACCATGCGGTAGTGGATAATGTTGAAAAAATCGATGTTGTTGATCTTGAAGTTCTTGAGGTGGGATGTGAAAGAAAACGTGGGTTGATGAGCTCAGATCATGATATCAAATATGAGCATGAAGATATCTAATAATGTGGAGATTTGAGGAAATTGGGTCTTACATAAGTTACTTACCCATTGATAACATGACAAAAGAAAATTTAACAGACTACTGCCATTGAGCAGCATATTAGGGATATAACATCGAATCTCAATGTGCCTGCATACAAGTTTGACATGAGGAATTTGTGTACTAATTAACTTATCCAATTGAATGATTAGTGGTTGTTAAGTAATTAAAAAAGGAACATGTGAACAAGGGGTTGAACATCAAATGTCAATCGTGGTCATTGAAACAAGGTCAAGAGAGGCATCTCTTTAGCGTCAGGACATATCGGACAAATCCCAATTTTACATTGTGTAGTTCGACTACTTGTTATCACATATATAGTAGCCAAGCTACCATATTCTATTTTTCAGACATAGTACATTTTTCAGCCAGATCTCTTAGTACATTTTTCAGCCAGATCTCTTACATATGAGATGCTGAGATGAGCATTTTATATGGATCATTTTTGTATTTGTCGACTATTGAACTCTCCCATGTCAGGGCTGAGTCTCAGGACACTTAGATTTGAGGACCGATATAGCCATTTATGTCATTTCAGAGCAGTCATGGATGCCCAGTGTTATATAAGTACTTTCTCATTGGATAGATGGTGTTTCAGATGGATTATATTGCATGGTTATGACTCAGCATTTTATATTGTGTTACGGTTATTATTACCCTTATACCGATTCTTGTGACATGTATTGACTTGTGATATCATGATCTGGCGGTCATAATTATATGGACTTGGTTGTATCTTATACTATGTATTGATGTCCTTACTCTGACTTTGAAGTTCTTGATCTATACTCATTGGTTTTACCCTCCTTAGGGAGAATAGAGGTAGTCATTCCCACCATTGTTTGGCTTGCTAGTGTTGGCTCCATCATTCATTGTCTTCACCCATCCATTACCTTCCAGTTTAGTTTTCAACCCGACTGAATTCTTGACTTATGGCATGGAGGACCTTTTTCCCCGCTAGAATCTTTGTTCGACAAGACTCACTGTTTAAATTGTGTCTCCGCTCTGAGTTGGTGACAGAACTTACCTTGGTAAGTTGGATTGTATGCCTAAATCATTCTGGTCGGTTGTCCCGATGTTTGGCATTGTGCAGAACCCCCCCTAGTCACTTGAGATGTTGTTGGCTAAAACTGAAAGCTCATGTACTACTTGTATTGAAATATTGAATATGCGCCCATGGAAATGAAAATTGTAAAACTGTGTTTCTTAACATATGTAAAAAGGGCAAGAGCAATTAAATGCTAAAATACTCCTTGAAGAGTATAAGAAAAGGTCCAAAAAAGCAATGTAATAAAATGTGCTATATCCAAAAAATTGCTAACCTTATTAAAAATAAATATGTCCCGGATGAAAGTTGCAACTAGCTGTGCTTGTAAGCATTGGTGAAGTCCCAAAAGGGTCATATAGGCCAAAAATGCCATGGAATAAAATGTGATCCTAATGAACTTGGATCAAGGTTGATGTAGACATGATGCCTAAGTTGAATAAGCACTCACATGATGCCTAAGTTGAATAAGCACTCTCTAAACAACTCACCCATCTGTGAGGCACTGCCATTCCTTGTGTTGTTGTTTGTCCAGCATTGGTTATAGTGAGTTTTCCCTTTCCTTGTCCAAAGTGTCATGAAGTTGAGTAGGAAGTCATCCTTTGCCTTAGCCTTGTCATTTCCACCCTTCACCCTTCACTAGCAAATTGGTTGCAGCTATGAAGTGAAAATAGTCTTGAAAGTCTAAGTCTAAGTAATAATAAATAAAGCCTTATATATGTATTTGTTGATGTACCGCCAGTGAAATGAATGCTACTTGTTGTGATTGTTATTTGAATAAGTTGTAGAGCATGGATTAACCTTTTAACACTTGCAGTAGATGGATGTATTCTGAGTTATTATGGGTTTCTATAAATGGTTATATTGTTTATTTGATGTGATTGATGGTCAGATAGAGACCTATGAGGGGTATGAGTATACACCTTAGATGGATTTGGACTCTTTGAGTCCAATGCGACAGTTTATTTCCAGTTTCGGGCACTTACAGATGTGATCAGGCTCATTTTGCCTTTCTGATGCAGTTTTTCTTCACAAATTGATATATTTGAGCAGGGAGATGTTTCAATTGGATCTCCTAGGGTGTTGTAGGGGCATAGGGGTGTGCAGCCACTTGTTTATACCATAGTACCCCCATCCCAGAGAACCTGGTGGACTCAGTTTGGCAACGCAAGCACCCTAGGAGGCTATTTTGGCAAGTTCACATTTCTCGATGCAGATTAAAAAATGATTAAATGGCTACTGAAGAAATCAATTTGGGCTACTGAGACAAGGAAATGACATGGGATGAGTCATGATGATGAGAGTGATGTCCTCCACACCTTCTCCAGCAGTTGCAGCTCCTGATTGGGCCCACACCTATTTTTTGGGCATTTTTTATTATTTTCTGGAGCTCTTTTTGGAGGCTCACAATTTCCTCAAGGAGGCACAAAAGTCAAAGAATTAAATTGTTATATTATTTATTGCCATGGGGACACCCAAAGGGAGTTAGTCAAACACTCCTTAGACCCACCATGTGCTTTCATTTATTTCTTGTTGAGTGGGTACCTTTATTTGGGTGGTTTAGTCCACTTTGGTAAATTATGGTTATATTGATCCATGTGTTGTATGTTGGGCTCATCTAAACAATTGATTAGAACATTTCATCTTTTAATCTTAGCCACTCGTTTTGAAAGTGGTTAGGATTTGGTTATGATTGAGGTTCTCTCATTTCTATTTAAAGGAGAGAGCTTCCCATTTGTAAGAGGTCTTTGGCTCTTGGATCTGAATAATAGAAAGACTTTTTTTTTTTAAATTTTTTTGGATCTGCTTTGCATCTTATGTGCTCAAATGGTGATTAGCTAGTATTCAGCTTCCTAGCATTGTGGAAATTCTCGTGAGATCTATATTTTTCGTGGCTATCATTGTTTTGTCTACAGGAGGGCGTTTTGGCTGGAGCGTTTTTGTAGGGGGACCTCAACTCGCTCGGTTCTCTTCGTATTGGATCAGGGGGTTTTCATTAGTTTCATTGTGATCTATGATTACTTAATTTTACTGTCTTGTAGCATTCAGTTTATTTATCTTGTATTAGCAAATCTGATATGGTTGACTTTTGCTCATGCAGGGTAGGGAGCGCATTGGTGGCTTGGAGCTTGCATATGCCATAGAAATCATGGGGATCTTCCAGAATTGATCAGGATAGTAAAGATCGTCACTGTTATAGACTTCTACAAGCATTTCTAGGTAAGATCCAACAGGTAAGTCTCTTCTTTTTCAGATCTTATTCCATTGTACCTTGCTTTTCTTCAACTTTTTTCTGAAAACTCCTAAAGCAGTAAAAACCCTAAAAATCAATAAACTTGGGAATAGTCCGATATTTTGCCAAACCATTTTTGGGTTTCATAGATCGGGCCTCCCCTTCATCAAATCAACTGAAACGCTAGTCAAATTCCTCACAATTTGACCTAGATCTGATTTTTAAGCAGAAAACTGCATAACCCCCCACTGAAAAATTGACCTGCTAGGGTTTTGAGTTTTTTCTGAATTTTGACTTCACAAACGGATAGATCGAGTCCCACATAGCCTAAATCAACCCCAACGCTGTCCAATTGCTTGACCATTTGACCTAGATCTGAAAAATTGACTAAAACTGCCCTAGCGACCTCATTGAAAATTAGACTTTTTTGGAAGTGAGTTTTTCTTAAATCTGACAAGATAGACAGATAGATCGGGTCCCAAGCATTCCAAAACACCCCCAACGCTGAGTTAGTTCTCTCCGGTTTGCCTTAGATCTGAAAAATTTGTTTTCAGCCTCCTAGCCCTCCTCATCAGATTTTGACTTTTCTAGATCTGATTTTTCTGCTGATTTTCTGATTTGGGCTTGTAGATCAAGTCACCCTGACCTCTCCTCTCCTTAAACGCTGAGCCATTAGTCCCTAGGTGACCCTAGAACTATAGATCTGTCCTTCTAAGCCCTAGCGCTAGCCTTCCATTGAGTTGGCTTTCCTGTACATTAGCTTTTCCGGATCAATTACTTTTTGGGTTCGTAGATCAAGGTGTATCCCAGGTGGGTTCTCTAGAACGTTGGTTTAGTGCTGACTCCATTGCCCAATGCATACAAGACACTGATCTCCCAGCTAGCGCTAGCCCCATCTTGACCTCATTCTTACTCCTTTTGCCAACACCTACTGATAACTCAAGTCATCTATCCTTCACTGATTTTGCCCCCTTGGTACTAGGCAGTCCCAACTCCTTTCTTGCTCACCCTGTCATAATTTTATTTTCCAAGACAGTGGTCCTCTCCACCAGCTGCTAACACCTAAACCCTAGAGTTAGGGTTTCCATTTACCTTGCACCTTAAGTACCCTGAAACCCCATCTATTTTTCTTCTGGTGTCTAGGTCCGATCTCTCCTGTCGGGAGCAGATCCGAGTCTCCCCCATTGTTGTCTTGGACTAAGATAACATAAAGTGAAGGATGCCTTGATTGGTGTGACAACCATCCATTTGGGAGTCCAGGAAGTCGTGGTTCCACCCCTTAGTTGCTTGCCCCTCTACCATCCATCCTCATTAGAGGAATTTTGGGGTCTAAAATGGGCCTCCTAAGGAAAATAATAAAATAATAGTTAAAATAATAAAATAATATTGATTAATTTTGGAGGAAGAAAGAAAAAAACTACTTTTTGTGTTCGTATTTTCGACATATCTCCCTGTGTTTTTACTCAAATTTCGATCAGGAGAGCTCGTTGGATGCGGAATTTGATTCCGCATCCAACGAGTACCCGTACTGCATACTTTTGATAGACCCCGCTACCCCAAAAACAAGAAATACCTGAAAAAATGTGATGATGACATCATCATCACGTTTTTTCAGGTATTTCTTGTTTTTGGGGTAGTGGGGTCCATCAAAAGTATACAGTGTGGGTACTCGTTGGATACAGAATCAAATTCTGCATCCAACGAGCTCTCCTGATCGAAATTTGAGTAAAAACACAATGAGATATGTCGAAAATACGAACAAAAAAACTAGTTTTTTTTAATGACAAATATGTCAATTCAACCATTATGGTTGACTTATTTTATTGAAATTCTATTGGTTCATGAATTCCAACTCACAAAAACTTATTTTGGCACGTTTTCTTATAAGGCCCATTTTAGACCCCAAATTTCCTCTAATGGGATCCACCTCACACAGACAACTACAAGGCAAGTGATAACACTACTTATTGGCGTATCCTTGTTATTCTTACTATTGCAACCAAAAATATGGTACACAAGGCCACTTGGATAATATACATTCTTGATGTTGTAAGTGAAGTCGAAAAAAATCAAGTTGGATAAGAATTTTCAAAAAAAATATATGCTTTTGAGGCGGATGTGAAAGCGGGTATGCAACTAGCTGACTAGCCGGTAAAACAAGTTGAATTTGCGTATTATAGAACGAACAAGAAATCAAATTAATATGCGCACCACCTCACCATCAATGAAAGAGTTTGATAATACTTCAATGGTTTTAGCAGTGGATATAGTCGATCAGAAATCAAATTTTAAAGTTGCATGTGTAGCAGTTGAGGATACATAAGAACTGAAATTGAATATCAAATATAATCTTAATCTAATTAGCCATTTAAAGGTTCGTGACTCTTAGTTGTTGGCGGCAATATCAGAGATGCGTAGGATAACAAGTAAAGACACTCCAATAGAGTGTTGGAGTTACAAAGTAGCAGCAGGAAATATAATGGAACTAAATATTAAGGGCACCATGCGGTAGTGGATAATGTTGAGAAAATTGATGTTGTTGATCTTGAAGTTCTTGAGGTGGGATGTGAAAGAAAACATGGGTTGGTGAGCTCAAATCATGATATCACATATGATCATGAAGATATCTAATAATGTGGAGATTTGAGGAACTTGGGACTTAGATAACTTACTTACCAGTTGAAAACACGACAAAAGGAAATTTAACAGACTACTGCCATTGAGCAGCATATTAGGGAATAACGTGGAATCTCACTGTGCCTACATACAAGTTTGACATGAGGAATTTGTGTGCCAATTAACTTATCCAATTGAAGGAGTTGTGGTTGTTAAGTAATTATACAAGGAGAATGTGAACAAGTGGAAGAACATCAAATGTCAATTGTGGTCATTGAAACGGGGTCAAGAGAGGCATCTCTTTCGCATCAGGACATATCGGACAAATCCTAGTTTTACATTGTGTAGTTCGACTACTTATTCACATATCTGTGTTATTATTACTATTGCAACCAGAAATATGGTACGCAACGCCACTTGGATAATATACATTCTTGATGTTGTAAGTTACGTCGAAAAAAATCAGGTTGGCTAAGAATTTTCAGAGAAATACATGCTTTTGAGGAGGATGTGAAAGGGGGTATGCGACTAACTGACTAGCAGGTAAAACAAGTTGTATTTGCGTAATATAGAATGAACAAGAAACCAATGATAATGGCAAAATTGATCGATAATTTGATAAGGAGTATCTGTATAGATAATTAATATGAACAAATGAACACCACCTCACCATAAATGAAAGAGTTTGATAACAGGACAAAAGGAAATTTAACAAACTACTGCCATTAAGCAGCATCTTAGGGATATAACGTGGAATCTCACTGTGCCTGCATACAAGTTTGACATAAGGAATTTGTGTACTAATTAATTTATCCAATTGAAGGAGTTGTGGTTGTTAAGTAAATATACACGGAGCGTGTGATCAAGTGGACGAACATCAAATGTCAATTGTGGTCATTGAAACAGGGTCAAGAGAGGCATCTCTTTCGCGTCAGGACATATCGGACAAATCCCAGTTTTACATCGTGTAGTTCCACTACTTATTCACATATCCGTGTTACTCTTACTATCGCAACCAGAAATATGGTACGCAAGGCCACTTGGATAATATACATTCTTGATGTTGTAAGTGAAGTCGAAAAAAATAAGGTTGGATAAGAATTTTAAGAAAAATATATGCTTTTGAGGGAGATGTGAAAGAGGGTATGCGACTAACTGACTAGCAGGTAAAACAAGTTGAATTTGCATAATATAGAATGAACAAGAAATCAATGATAATGGCAAAATCATACGAGATACTCTGTTATTATTACCTGAAGCAGTCACAGAGCAAATCCTGGATCTGATCCGTGGAAGGGAACCTGATCACCATCAAGAAGCATCCATAGTTGAGCCTTCCATTTGTGAGTCCGTTAAAGAGCCTTTAGAAGAGGAACTCCATAGTCATTGCCTAATATATGATAATTGGAGTTAGTATCCAACCTATCCGAATCTGGATTTAGACCTTGATCATATCACTGTAAAAGAAGAAAAGGTGGAAATTAATGAAACTTCCGTTGAAGAGCAATCATGTAGTCACAGAAATGAACATAGTAATGTTTTTCCTTATCAAATGAATCAGGATGATCATTTATCCTCAGTTGAATGTAATGAAAAATCTCAAGAAAAGCAACCACATGATGATGATATAATAGTAAGCGAGATTGACCTAGAACCTTCTTTGTCACATCTTTTGAACTGGAATATGTGTCCCAATAATCATCAATCAATGATAATCAATGATAATTGCAAAATTGATCGATAATTTGATAAGAGGTGTCTGTATAGATAATTAATATGAACATATGAACACAACCTCACCATCAGAGAAAGAGTTTGATACTACTGCAATGGTTTTAGCATTGGATATAGTCGATCAGAAATCAAATTTTAAAGTTGCATGTTTAGCAGTTGAGGATGCCTAAGAAGTGAAATTGAATATCAAATATAATCTTCATCTAGTTAGCCATCTAAAGGTTCGTGACTCTTAGTTGTTGGCAGCAATATCAGAGATGCATAGGTTGATAAGTAAAGACACTCCAATAAAGTGTTGGAGTTACCAAGTACCACCAGGAAATACGATGGAACTAAATATTAAGGGCACCACGCGATAGTGGATAATGTTGAGAAAATCAATGTTGTTGATCTTAAAGTCCTTGAGGTGGGATGTGAAAGAAAACATGGATTGATGAGCTCAGATCATGATACCACATATGAGCATGAAGATATCTAATAATGTGGAGATTTGAAGAACTTGCCTCTTAGACAAGTTACTTACCGGTTGATAACATGACAAAAGGAAATTTAACAGACTACTGCCATTAGGCAACATATTAGGGATACAACATGGAATCTCATTGTGCCTGCATACAAGTTTGACATGAGGAATTTGTGTACTAATTAACATATCCAATCGAAGGAGTTGTGGTTGTTAAGTAATTATACAAGGAGCGTGTGAACAAGTGGATGAACATCAAATGTCAATTGTGGTCATTGAAACGGGGTCAAGAGAGGCATCTCTTTCGCGACAGGACATATCGGACAAATCCCAATTTTACATTGTATAGTTCGGCTACTTATTGACATGTCTATGTTATTCTTACTATTGCAACCAAAAATATGGTACTCAAGGCCACATGGATAATATACATTCTTGATAATGTAAGTGAAGTCGAAAACAATCAGGTTGGATAAGAATTTTCAGAAAAAATATATGCTTTTGGGGAGGATCTGAAAGGGGGTATGCGACTAATTGACTAGGAGGTAAAACAAGTTGAATTTGCATAATATAGAATGAACAAGAAATCAATGATAATGGCAAAATTGATTGATAATTTGGTAAGAGGTGTCTGTATAGATAAGTAATATGAACATATGAACACCACCTCACCATCAATGAAAGATTTGATAATGCTGCAATGGTTTTAGCAGTGGATATAGTCGATCAGAAATCAAAATGTGTAGCAGTTGAGGATGCATAAGAAGTAAAATTGAATATCAAATATAATCTTAATCTAATTAGCCATTCAAAGGTTCGTGACTCTTAGTTGTTGGCGGCAATATCAGAGATGCATAGGTTGATAAGTAAAGACATGCCAATAGAGTGTTGGAGTTACCAATTAGCAGCAAGAAATACGATGGAACTAAATATTAAGGGCACGATGCGGTAATGGATAATGTTGGGAAAATTGATGTTGTTGATCTTGAAGTTCTTGAGGTGGGATGTGAAAGAAAACATGGGTTGATGAGCTAAGATCATAATATCACATATGAGCTTGAAGATATATAATAATGTGGAGATTTGAGGAAGCTGGGTCATAGATAAGTTACTTACCGGTTGATAACGCGACAAAAGGAAATTTAACAGACTACTGCCATTAAGCAGCATATTAGGGATATAACGTGGAATCTCACTGTGCCTGCCTACAAGTTTGACATAAATAATTTGTGTACTAATTAACTTATCCAATTGAAGGAGTTGTGGTTGTTAAGTAATTATACAAGGAGCGTGTGAACAAGTGGACAAACATCAAATGTCAATTGTGGTCATTGAAACGGGGTCAAGAGAGGCATCTCTTTCGCGTCAGGACATATCAGACAAGTCCCAGTTTTACATTGTGTAGTTCAACTACTTATTCACATATCCGTGTTAATCTTACTATCGCAACCAGAAATATGGTACGCAAGGCCACTTGGATAATATACAATGTTGATGTTGTAAGTGAAGTCGAAAAAAATCAGGCTGGATAAGAATTTTAAGAAAAATATCTTGTTTTGAGGAGGATGTGAAAGGGGGTATGAGACTAACTGACTAGCAGGTAAAACAAGTTGAATTTGCGTAATATAGAATGAACAAGAAATCATTGATAATGGAAAAATTGATCGATAATTTGATAAGAGGTGTCTGTATAGATAATTAGTATGAACATATGAACACCACCTCACCATCAATGAAATAATTTGATACTACTGCAATGGTTTTAGCAGTGGATATAGTCGATCAGAAATCAAATTTTAAAGTTGCATGTGTAGCAGTTGAGGATACCTAAGAAGTGAAATTGAATATCAAATATAATCTTAATCTAGTTAGCCATTTAAAGGTTCGTGACTCTTAGTTGTTGGCAGCAATATCAGAGATGCATAGGTTGATAAGTAAAGACACTCCAATAGAGTGTTGGAGTTACCAAGTACCAACAGGAAATACGACGGAACTAAATATTAAGGGCACCATGCGGTAGTGGATAATGTTGAGAAAATCGATGTTGTTGATCTTGAAGTTCTTGAGGTGGGATGTGAAAGAAAACATGGATTAATGAGCTCAGATCATGATACCACATATGAGCATGAAGATATCTAATAATGTGGAGAGTTGAGAAACTTGGCTCTTAGATAAGTTACTTACCGGTTGATAACATGACAAAAGGAAATTTAACAAACTACTGCCATTAGGCAGCATATTAAGGATATCACATGGAATCTCACTGTGCCTGCATACAAGTTTGACATGAGGAATTTGTGTACTAATTAACTTATCCAATCGAAGGAGTTGTGGTTGTGAAGTAATTATACAAGGAACGTTTGAACAAGTGGATGAACATCAAATGTCAATTATGGTCATTGAAACGGGGTCAAGAGAGGCATCTCTTTCGCGTTAGGACATATCGGACAAATCCCAGTTTTACATTGTGTAGTTCGGCTACTTATTGACATGTCTATGTTATTCTTACTATTGCAACCAAAAATATGGTACTCAAGGCGACTTGGTTAATATACATTCTTGATGTTGTAAGTGAAGTCGAAAAAAATCAGGTTGGATAAGAATTTTCAGAAAAATATATTCTTTTGGAGAGGATCTGAAAGGGGGTATGCGACTATCTAAATAGCAGGTAAAACAAGTTCAATTTGAATAATATAGAATGAACAAGAAATCAATGATAATGGCAAAATTGATCGATAATTTGATAAGAGGTGTCTGTATAGATAAGTAATATGAACATATGAACACCACCTCACCATCAATGAAAGAGTTTGATAATGCTGCAATGCTTTTAGCAGTGGATATAGTCGATCAGAAATCAAAATGTGTAGCAGTTGAGGATGCATAAGAAGTAAAATTGAATAAAAAATATAATCTTTATGTAATTAGCCATTTAAAGGTTCGTGACTCTTAGTTGTTGGCGGCAATATCAGAGATGCATAGGTTGATAAGTAAAGACATGCCAATAGAGTGTTGGAGTTACCAAGTAGCAGCAAGAAATACGATGGAACTAAATATTAAGGGCACCATGCGGTAATGGATAATGTTGGGAAAATCGATGTTTTTGATCTTGAAGTTCTTGAGGTGGTGTCAAATTTTCATATGCTTAGCTAAGACATCAGTATTTCATTTCATTTTCATGACAAAACATATAAACAGGATCACTGAAAGATAGACAAGCACAACCAAAAAAAAAGGAACATAAAGATTTATCCTGGGAAAACCCTAAAGGGAAAAACCCAGCAAAAGTTTCCTCAATATAGATGCCCCAAAAAGATAAAAGATAAAACCAGCAAGGAGATCAAAGCCTGATCCTCGTCCTTCTCCAGCTACTTCTCTTCTCCACTAATGTGCTACACAAGTGAGAGTGTGTGTGTCTCAAATGAGGAGCACTACACCTCTATTTATATTCATCCGTTCACTTAAGTTAACTCATTTGACATGTAGGCTCGATTTAAATCATGTAGGCTTGAGTTACACATGTAGGCTCGAGTAACCACACTGGGGTGCTAATGACCCACCTTTACAATTAGAGGGGACTACCTCATGACTCTTATTAGTTCTTCTGATTAGGAGCATCGGGGTACAATGTAATACAAGTGGTTCTCCCGGTAGGACCATCGGAGACCACAAAAAGATACATATAGAATATTCTTCGAAGTTACAATATTTCAACACTCCCCCTTAACGAGAAGGGTATTCTATAGCAACATCAACAACAACAAGAGTAGAGATAGGGGACATCATCAACATCAGCAGGGTAACACATTTATAAATCATTGGAAGCTTTTTAACATCATGTAGTCTTCATCTTCAATCTTCAGTCTTCATCATCAGCAACATCTTCAGTGTTTGATCAGCAACATCTTTAGCATTTTGATCTTTCAATTAGCAACGACCTCTTCAGCACTTGGACCTTTCGATCAGCAACATCTTCAGCACTTTGACTGTTCGATTAGCAACAACATCTTCAGCATTTTGACCTTTCGATCAGCAGCAACATCATCATCATCATATTCTGATCTGTCGATCATAATCATCATCACATTCTGATCTTTCAATCAAAAACATCATCATCATACTCTGATCTTTCGATCAGAAACATCATCAACATAGAAACATCATCATCATACTCTGATCTTTCGATCATAAACACCATAATCATAGTGCGTCATCATCATACTCTGATCTTTAGATCAGTACGTCGTCGTCATCATACTCTGATCTTTTGATCAGTACGTCATCATACTTTGATCTTTCGATCAGTACGTCATCATCATCATACTCTGATCTTTCGATCAGTATGACATCATCATCAGCAGCAACAACCTGTAGTCCACAACTCAAAGACAAAAAGTCTTTGGGTCATTTTTGGACTTAAAGTCCAGGGATGATACAATCCCACCACATTCTCGACAACCGAAGTTACCAGATTGATTACGGGAGAATTAGTCCCTATCACTTTAGGACTATGTCCAAGGAGGATGCAATCCTACCACATTCTCGACGACCGAAGCCACCGGATTGATTACAGGAGAATCAGTCCCTATCACTTTAGGACTATGTCCAAGGATGATGCAAACCTACTACATTCTTAAGGACCGAAGCCACCGGATTGATTACGGGAGAATCAGTCCCTATCACTTTAGGACTATGTCCAAGGATGATGCAATCCTACCACATTCTCGAGGACCGAAGCCACCGGATTGATTACGGGAGAATCAGTCCCTATCACTTTAAGACGATGTCCAAGGATGATGCAATCCTACCACATTCTCGAGGACCGAAGCCACCGGATCTATTATGGACAGATGTCCCAGGATGATACAATCCCTCTTCATTCTCGAAGACCGAGGCCTCCGGATCACTTTAGGGCAAGTTCCCAGGGATGATACAATCCCGTCATGTTCTTGAAGACCGAGGTCACCGGATCTATTATGGACAGGTGTCCCGAGATGATACAATCCCTCTTCATTCTCGAGGACCGAGGTCTCCGGATCACTTTAGGGAAAATGCCCAGGGATGATACAATCCCACTGCAACATCACTACTCCCCCTTTCGAGGAAGGTCTTTCCGAACAACACCAAGCTTGTCTCGAAAGTGTTCGAACTCTACTCGAGGCAGAGGCTTCATCAATACATCATCATCCAAACCATCATCATCTACATCTTCAGTATGTGAATACTGAACTATCACCATCTGTATCTCCAGTATGTGAATACTGAAAGCATCATCATCTATATCTTCAGTATAGAAATACTGAAAGCATCATCATCTCTATATTTAATATAGAAACACTGAATCACCATCATCTGCATCTACAGTATCATCATCTGCATCTTATCTTGTATGTAGAAATACCGGATTTCTACGTGTTACGTCGGAACACAGGGTTCTTTGTCATCACAACTATGATTATCACATAGAATCATTGTAGTGTCCATCTTCAGGTCAAAGAGACCTGATATCAGCTTCTGAAGCCATATGGCTTCACAACTTAGTAGAGCAATCTGCTATGTATTCTGCTTCAACCGTGCTAAGAGAAACACTGGACTGTTTCCTGCTAAACCATGAACTCATAGTAGACCTCAAACAAAAGCATATACCTAATGTGTTTTTCCTGTCTAAGATACTTCCAACCCAATCTGCATCTGTGTAGCCATACAATCTATACTCATGGCTACCATCATAGTATAGACCAAAGTCTATAGTCCCTTTCAGATATCTCATCACATGTTTTGCAACTACTAAGTGAACCCGTCTTGGTTGAACAAGATATTGACTTAAGGTGTTCACAGCAAAACAGATGTCTGGTCTGGTATTTGTTAAGTACATCTATGAATCAATGATCTGTCTGTAGTGAGTCACATCCACTAACTCTAATGAGTCATCAGCTAACAACTTCAGGTTGGAGTCCATGGGTGTGGCCATGACTTTGCATTCCAAC
>LPNX010206048.1:163103-184483 GCA_001517045.1 Pseudotsuga menziesii
ATACTCCTCATCGCTTGAGGGATCTTCTTTCAATGGTGAGAGCTTGATCTTCAATTGCTCCCATCTTCTTCTTCTCTTCTTATGAGTCAAGCTGAAAGCAATTACTTCCTTCTGGCATACATTCTTTGCATGAATCCCATGATCCTGGGAGGCCATTCAAGGTGGCTATCACCACTTCTGCAATCTCCACTTCTTCTTCTACTGCTTCAAGTTGTTCTCTATTCTGGATCTTCACATTCTTCAACTGCTTTCTCAAAGCCATCTTCTGATTTAAGTTCTTATCTTCAAATAGCTTGATCAAGGAATCAAACATCTTCGGTGTCTTTAGGGAAGACACTTGTGGTACAAGTTGATCCGTGATTGAATCAACAATGATCTTCTTGGCCTTGATCAAGTTCTTCTTGTGTAAGGCTTTGAGCCTCATCTCCGTATGGAACTGGAACCTCTCTACTTATGTAGGTGTCCAATTCATTTTCTTTAGAGAGATCATATACTTCCATGCTTGGAAGTTGTCAACTTTACCAAGCTTATCATCAAGCTGATGTGATAGATCACTTTGAAATGAGAACCTCAAATGCAAATTAGCAAAAGATTAGATCTTACCGATTTGAGGTGTCCGTCCTGCTTCCAGAGCTAGCTGATTTAGGGTTTGTCAAAGAAACCCTAATTTTCAAAACTTGGAATTTTTAAGATCTGATTGGATATAAAGATATATCTCTTCAAATGGAGCTGTCTAATGTACTCCTTTTCTAAAAACAGTGGAGGGAAGCTCCCAGAACAGGAAGCCCTAGTTTTCCAATTTCTTCTACAGAAATGCCTGTCACTGCTTCTGTGATATCTCTGAAATTACTACTCCTATATGTCTGAAATTTCGCACTGAAGTAATCTCGCATGTCCCTGATCCAACACCACAGGTTTCATCAGAATTGGTTTCACCAATTGGGATTTATAATCCTTTTCCCACGGTGACCTGTTACAGGACTGTTCAGAACAACGAAGTTGTACAGACTGCCACATGTCACTTTTTCATATTCTGGTTCTGAAATTCGGACCACAGAAAGTACAGTCTGTGATATTTCTGGAACATCTTCAAGAATTCAATTTGGACCTCTGTAGCCCAAGCTATAGCAATGTTCCCCAGGTGTCCTGTTTAGGGATGAATTCTAGAAGAGGCTAGAACCCTAACTTGGAGGGATCATATTTCCCAAAATATAGCGCATCTGAGGCTAAATTTTGGACACAGTGTACATCAGGATTTTAACTTCGGCCTCTGCAATTTTCAGCTCCTGACCCTTCGCCCATCTCGGGATATAGCGAATGTACCAAAACTTAACAGTTTTAGAATTCAGGGTTTTTCTAGCTCGGGGCAAACTAGGGTTTGACTTTCCCGAAGTTTCACCCAGTCAAAAAACTTGATCCAGGTCTCTAGACATCGATTTTGATGAGGAGAGCAATCCTATGCTGGGCTCACTCAAAAAATCTTCTTCTGCAAGAAGCCCTAATTTTCCGCACCGAAAACTAAAAATGCTTGGAATCGAATTCCGCTTCGACAGACAGATGCGCCCTTCAATGGAGAGTCAACCTAGCCTTCCTTTGCTGATCAATTGTGGAGAGAGAACCAAAAAACAAGAAGCCCTAGATTCTGTAGCTGCATAATGTCTTCTTTTCAGGGTGGCTCTGATACCATGTTAAATTTTCATATGCTTAGCTAAAACATCAGTATTTCATTTCATTTTCATGACAAAAGCATATAAACAGGATCACTGAAAGATAGACAAGCACAACCAAAAAAAAAAGGAACACAGATTTATCCTGGGAAAACCCTAAAGGGAAAAAACCCAGCAAAAGCTTCCTCAATATAGATGCCCCACAAAACTAAAAGATAAAACCAGCAAGGAGATCAAAGCCTAATCCTCCTCCTTCTCCAACTACTTCTCTTCTCCACTAATGCGCTACACAAGTGAGAGTGTGTGTGTCTCAAATGAGGAGCACTACACCTCTATTTATATTCATCCATTCACTTACGTTAACTCATTTGACATGTAGGCTCGATTTAAATCATGTAGGCTCGAGTTACACATGTAGGCTCAAGTAACCACACTGAGGTGCTGATGACCCACCTATACAATTAGAGGGGACTACCTCATGACTCTTATTAGTTCTTCCGATTAGGAGCATCGGGGTACAACGTAATACAAGTGGTTCTCCCGGTAGGAACATCGAGGACCACAAAAAGATATATATAGAATATTCTTCGAAGTTACAATATTTCAACAGGTGGGATGTGAAAGAAAACATGGGTTGATGAGCTCAGATCATGATATCACATATGAGCATGAAGATATATAATAATGTGGAGATTTGAGGAAGCTGGGTCTTAGATAAGTTACGTACCGGTTGATAACGCGACAAAAGGAAATTTAATAGACTACTGCCATTAAGCAGCATATTAGGGATATAACGTGGAATCTCACTGTGCCTGCATACAAGTTTGACATGAATAATTTGTGTACTAATTAACTTATCCAATTGAAGGAGTTGTGGTTGTTAAGTAATTATACAAGGAGCGTGTGAACAAGTGCACGAACATCAAATGTCAATTGTGGTCATTGAAACGGGCTCAAGAGAGGCATCTCTTTCGCGTCAGGACATATCGGACAAAACCCAGTTTTCCATTGTGCAGTTCCACTACTTATTCACATATCCGTGTTACTCTTACTATCGCAACTAGAAATATGGTACGCAAGGCCACTTGGATAATATACATTCTTGATATTGTAAATGAAGTCGAAAAAAATCAGGTTGGACAAGAATTTTCAGAAAAAAAAATATATATATATGCTTTTGAGGAGGATGTGAAAGGAGGTATGCGACTAACTGACTGGCAGGTAAAACAAGTTGAATTTGCGTAATATAGAATGAACAAGAAATCAATGATAATGGCAAAATTGATCGATAATTTGATAAGAGGTGTTTTGAATAGATAATTAATATGAACATATGAACACCACCTCACAATCAATGAAAGAGTTTTATAATACTACATTGGTTTTAGCAGTGGATATACTCGATCAGAAATAAAATTTTAAAGTTGCATGTGTAGCAGTTGAGGATGCATAAGGAGTGAAACTGAATATGAAAGATAATCTTAATCTAATTAACCATTTAAATGTTCGTGACTATATAGTTGTTTCCGGCAATATTACAAATGTATAGCAGGTAAAACAAGTTGAATTTGCGTAATATAGAATGAACAGGAAAACAATGATAATGGCAAAATTGATCGATAATTTGATAAGAGGCGTCTGTATAGATAATTAATATAAACATATGAACACCACCTCACCATCAATGAAAGAGTTTGATACTACTGCAATGGTTTTAGCAGTGGATATAGTCGATCACAAATCAAATTTTAAAGTTGCATGTGTAGAAGTTGAGGATGCCTAAGATGTGAAATTGAATATCAAATATAATCTTAATCTAGTTAGCCATCTAAAGGTTCGTGACTCTTAGTTGTTGGCGGCAATATCAGAGATGCATAGGTTGATAAGTAAAGAAACTCCAATAGAGTGTTGGAGTTACCAAGTACCACCAATAAATAAGATGGAACTAAATATTAAGGGCACCATGCAGTAGTGGATAATGTTGAGAAAATCGATGTTGTTGATCTTGAAGTTCTTGAGGTGGGATGTGAAAGAAAACATGGATTGATGAGCTCAAATCATGATACCACATATGAGCATGAAGATATCTAATAATGTGGAGATTTGAGAAAATTGGCTCTTAGATAATTTACTTACCGGTTGATAACATGACAAAAGCAAATTTAACAGACTACTGCCATTAGGCAGCATACTAGGGATATAACATGGAATCTCACTGTGCCTGCATACAAGTTTGACATGAGGAATTTGTGTACTAATTAACTTATCCAATCGCAGGAGTTGTGGTTGTTAAGTAGTTATACAAGGAGCATGTGAACAAGTGGACGAACATCAAATGTCATTTGTGGTCATTGAAACGGGGTCAAGACAGGCATCTCTTTCGCGTCAGGACATATAGGACAAATCCCAGTTTCACATTATGTAGTTCGGCTACTTATTCACATGTCTATGTTATTCTTACTATTGCAACCAAAAATATGGTACTCAAGGCTACCTAGATAATATACATTCTTGATCTTGTAAGTGAAGTCCAAAAAAATTAGGTTGGATAAGAATTTTCAAAAAAAAATGCTTTTGCGGAGGATCTGAAAGGGGGTATGCGACTAACTGACTAGCAGGTAAAACAAGTTCAATATGCATAATATAGAATGAACAAGAAATCAATGATAATGGCAAAATTGATCGATAATTTGATAAGGGGTGTCTGTATAGATAAGTAATATGAACCTATGAACACCACCTCCCCATCAATGAAAGAGTTTGATAATGCTGCAATGGTTTTAGCAGTGGATATAGTCGATCAGAAATCAAAATGTGTAGCAGTTGAGGATGCATAAGAAGTCAAATTGAATATCAAATATAATCTTAATCTAATTAGCCATTTAAAGGTTCATGACTCTTAGTTGTTGGCGACAATATCAGAGATGCATACGTTGATAAGTAAAGACATCCCAATAGAGTGTTGGAGTTACCAAGTAGCAACAAGAAATACGATGGAACTAAATATTAAGGGCACCATGCGGTAATGGATAATGTTGGGAAAATCGATGTTGTTGATCTTGAAGTTCTTGAGGTGGGATGTGAAAGAAAACACGGGTTGATGAGCTCAAATCATGATATCACATATGAGCATGAAGATATATAATAATGTGGAGATTTGAGGAAGCTGGGTCTTAGATAAGTTACTTACCGGTTGATAACATGACAAAAGGAAATTTAACAGACTACTGCCATTAGGCAGCATATTAGGGTTATAACATGGAATCTCACTGTGCCTGCATACAAGTTTGACATGAGGAATTTGTGTACTAATTAACTTATCCAATCGAAGGAGTTGTGGTTGTTAAGTAATTATACAAGCAGCATGTGAACAAGTGGACGAACATCAAATGTCAATTGTAGTCATTGAAACGCGGTCAAGAGAGGCATCTCTTTCGCGTCAGGACATATTGGACAAATCCTAGTTTTACATTGTGTAGTTCGGCTACTTATTGACATGTCTATGTTATTCTTACTATCGCAACCAAAAATATGGTACTCAAGGCCGCTTGAAAAATATACATTCTTGATGTTGTAAGTGAAGTAAAAAAAAATCAGGTTGGATAAGAATTTTCAGAAAAATATATGCTTTTGAGGAGGATCTAAAAGGGGGGTATGCGACTAACTGACTAGCAGGTAAAACAACTTGAATTTGCATAATATAGAATGAACAAGAAATCAATGATACTGGCAAAATTGATCGATAATTTGATAAGAGGTGTCTGTATAGATAAGTAATATGAACATATGAACACCACCTCACCATCAATGAAAGAGTTTGATAATGCTGCAATGGTTTTAGCAGTTGATATAGTCGATCAGAAATCAAATTTTAAAGTTGCATGTGTAGCAATTGAGGAAGCATAAGAAGTAAAATTGAATATCAAATATAATCTTAATCTAATTAGCCATTCAAAGGTTCGTGACTCGTAGTTGTTGGCGGCAATATCAGAGATGCATAGGTTGATAATTAAAGACACGCCAATAGAGTGTATGTGTTACCAAGTAGCATCAAGAAATACGATGGAACTAAATATTAAGGGCACCATGCGGTAATGGATAATGTTGGGAAAATCGATGTTGTTGATCTTGAAGTTCTTGAGGTTGGTATGTGAAAGAAAACATGGGTTGATGAGCTCAGATCATGATATCACATATGAGCATGAAGATATATATTAATATGGAGATTTGAGTAAGCTGGGTCTTAGATAAGTTACTTACCGGCTGATAACACGACAAAAGGAAATTTAACAGACTACTGCCATTACGCAGCATATTAGGGATTTAAAGTGGACTCTCACTGTGCCTGCATATAAGTTTGACATGAGGAATTTGTGTACTAATTAACTTATCCAATCGAAGGAGTTGTGGTTGTTAAGTAATTATACAAAGAGCGTGTGAACAAGTGGACGAACATCAAATGTCAATTGAGGTAATTGAAACGCGGTCAAGAGAGGCATCTCTTTCGTGTCAGGACATATTGCACAAATCCCAGTTTTACATTGTGTACTTCGACTACTTATTCACATATCCGTGTTACTCTTAATATCGCAACCAGAAATATGGTACGCAAGGCCACTTGGATAATATACATTCTTGATGTTGTAAGTTAAGTCGAAAAAAATCAGGCTGGATAAGAATTTTAAGAAAAATATATGCTTTTGAGGAGGACGTGAAAGGGGGTATGCGACTAACTGACTAGCAGGTAAAACGAGTTGAATTTGCGTAAGATAGAATGAACAAGAATTCATTGATAATGGCAAAATTAATCGATAATTTGATAAGAGGTGTCTGTATAGATAATTAATATGAACATATGAACACCACCTCACCATCAATGAAAGAGTTTGATACTACCGCAATGGTTTTAGCAGTGGATATAGTCGATCACAAATCAAATTTTAAAGTTGCATGTGTAGAAGTTGAGGATGCCTAAGATGTGAAATTGAATAGCAAATATAATCTTAATCTAGTTAGCCATCTAAAGGTTCGTGACTCTTAGTTGTTGGCGGCAATATAAGAGAGGCATAGGTTGATAAGTAAAGACACTCCAATAGAGTGTTGGGGTTACCAAGTACCACCAATAAATAAGATGGAACTAAATATTAAGGGCACCATGGAGTAGTGGATAATGTTGAGAAAATCGATGTTGTTGATCTTGAAGTTCTTGAGGTGGGATGTGAAAGAAAACATGGATTGATGAGCTCAAATCATGATACCACATATGAGCATGAAGATATCTAATAATGTGGAGATTTGAGAAAATTGGCTCTTAGATAATTTACTTACCGGTTGATAACATGACAAAAGCAAATTTAACAGACTACTGCCATTAGGCAGCATACTAGGGATATAACATGGAATCTCACTGTGCCTGCATACAAGTTTGACATCAGGAATTTGTGTACTAATTAACTTATCCAATCGCAGGAGTTGTGGTTGTTAAGTAGTTATACAAGGAGCATGTGAACAAGTGGACGAACATCAAATGTCAATTGTGGTCATTGAAACGGGGTCAAGACAGGCATCTCTTTCGCGTCAGGACATATAGGACAAATCCCAGTTTCACATTATGTAGTTCGGCTACTTATTCACATGTCTATGTTATTCTTACTATTGCAACCAAAAATATGGTACTCAAGGCTACCTAGATAATATACATTCTTGATCTTGTAAGTGAAGTCCAAAAAAATCAGGTTGGATAAGAATTTTCAAAAAAATATATGCTTTTGCGGAGGATCTGAAAGGGGGTATGCGACTAAGAAGTGAAATTGAATACCAAATATAATCTTAATCTAGTTAGCCATTTAAAGGTTCGTGACTCTTAGTTTTTGGCGGAAATATCAGAGATGCATAGGTTGATAAGTAAAGACACTCCAATAGAGTGTTGGAGTTACCAAGTACCAACAGGAAATACGATGGAACTAAATATTAAGGGCACCATGCGCTAGTGGATAATGTTGAAAAAATCGATGTTGTTGATCTTGAAGTTCTTGAGGTGGGATGTGAAAGAAAACATGGATTGATGAGCTCAGATCATGATACCACATATGAGCATGAAGATATCTAATAATGTGGAGATTTGAGGAACTTGGCTCTTAGATAAGTTACTTACCGGTTGATAACATGACAAAAGGAAATTTAATAGACTACTACCATTAGGCAGCATATTAGGGATATAACATGGAATCTCATTGTGCCTGCATACAAGTTTGACATGAGGAATTTGTGTACTAATTAACTTATCCAATCGAAGGAGTTGTGGTTGTTAAGTAATTGAACAAGGACCATGTGAACAAGTGGACGAACATCAAATGTCAATTGTGGTCATTGAAACAAGGTCAAGAGAGGCATCTCTTTCGCGTCAGGAAATATCGGACAAATCCCAGTTTTACATTGTGTAGTTCGGCTACTTATTGACATGTCTATGTTATTCCTACTATTGCAACCAAAAATATGGTACTCAAGGCCACTTGGATAATATACATTCTTGATGTTGTAAGTGAAGTCGAAAAAAATCAGGTTGGATAAGAATTTTCAGAAAAATATATGCTTTTGCGGAGGATCTGAAAGGGGGTATGCGACTAACTGACTAGCAGCTAAAACAAGTTGAATTTGCACAATATAGAATGAACAAGAAGTCAATGATAATGGCAAAATTGATCGATAATTTGATAAGAGGTGTCCGTATAGATAAGTAATATTAACATATGAACACCACCTCACCATCAATGAAAGAGTTTGATAATGCTGCAATGGTTTTAGCAGTGGATATAGTCGATCAGAAATCAAAATGTGTAGCAGCTGAGGATGCATAAGAAGTAAAATTGAACATCAAATAAAATCTTAATCTAATTAGCCATTTAAAGGTTCATGACTCTTAGTTGTTGGCGGCAATATCAGAGATGCATAGGTTGATAAGTAAAGACATGCCAATAGAGTGTTGGAGTTACCAAATAGCAGCAAGAAATACGATGGAACTAAATATTAAGGGCACCATGCGGTAGTGGATAATGTTGGAAGAATCGATGTTGTTGATCTTGAAGTTCTTGAGGTGGGATGTGAAAGAAAACATGGGTTGATGAGCTCAGATCATGATATCACATATGAGCATGAAGATATATAATAATGTGGAGATTTGAGGAAGCTGGGTCTTAGATAAGTTACTTACCGGTTGATAACAAGACAAAAGGAAATTTAACAGACTACTTCCATTAAGCAGCATATTAGGGATATAACATTGAATCTCTCTGTGCCTGCATACAAGTTTGACATGAGGAATTTGTGTACTAATTAACTTATCCAATTGAAGGAGTTGTGGTTGTTAAGTAATTATACAAGGAGCATGTGAACAAGTGGACGAACATCAAATGTCAATTGTGGTCATTGAAACGGGGTCAAGAGAGGCATCTCTTTCGCGTCAGGACATATCGGACAAATCCCAGTTTTCCATTGTGCAGTTCCACTACTTATTCACATATCCGTGTTACTCTTACTATCGCAACTAGAAATATGGTACGCAAGGCCACTTGGATAATATACATTCTTGATGTTGTAAATCGAGTCGAAAAAAATCTGGATTAGAATTTTCCGAAAAAAATATATGCTTTTGAGGAGGATGTGAAAGGAGGTATGCGACGAACTGACTAGCAGGAAAAACAAGTTGAATTTGCGTAATATAAAATGAACAAGAAATCAATGATAATGGCAAAATTGATCGATAATTTGATAAGAGGTGTTTTGTATAGATAATTAATATGACCATATGAACACCACCTCACCATCAATGAAAGTGTTTGATAATACTACAATGGTTTTAGCAATGGATATAGTCGATCAGAAATAAAACTTTAAAGTTGCATGTGTGGCAGTTGAGGATGCATAAGGAGTGAAACTGAATATGAAAGATATTCTTAATCTAATTAAACATTTAAATGTTCGTCACTATATAATTGTTTCCGGCAATATTACAAATGTATAGCAGGTAAAACAAGTTGAATTTGCGTAATATAGAATGAACAGGAAATCAATGATAATGGCAAAATTGATCGATAAGTTGATAAGAGGTGTCTATATAGATAATTAATATGAACATATGAACACCACCTCACCATCAATGAAAGAGTTTGATACTACTGCAATGGTTTTAGCAGTGGATATCATCGATTAGAAATCAAATTTTAAAGTTGCATGTGTAGCAGTTGAGGATGCCTAAGAAGTGAAATTGAATATCAAATGTAATCTTAATCTAGTTAGCCATCTAAAGGTTCGTGACTCTTAGTTGTTGGCGGCAATATCAGAGATGCATAGGTTGATAAGTAAAGAATCTCCAATAGAGTGTTGGAGTTACCAAGTACCACCAGGAAATACGATGGAACTAAATATTAAGGGCACCATGCGCTAGTGGATAATGTTCAGAAAATCGATGTTGTTGATCTTGAAGCTCTTGAGGTGGGATGTGAAAGAAAACATGGATTGATGAGCTCAGATCATGATACCACATATGAGCATGAAGATATCTAATAATGTGGAGATTTGAGGAACTTGGCTCTTAGATAAGTTACTTATCGGTTGATAACAAGACAAAAGGAAATTTAACAGACTACTGCCATTAGGCAGCATATTAGAGATATAACATGGAATCTCACTGTGCCTGCATACAAGTTTGACATGAGGAATTTGTGTACTAATTAACTTATCCAATCGAAGGAGTTGTGGTTGTTAAGTAATTATACAAGGAGCGTGTGAACAAGTGGACGAACATCAAATGTCAATTGTGGTCATTGAAACGGTGTCAAGAGAGGCATCTCTTTCGCGTCAGGGCATATCGATGAAATACCAGTTTTACATTGTGTAGTTCGGCTACTTATTGACATGTCTATGTTATTCTTACTATTGCAACCAAAAATATGGTACTAAATCCAACCTGGATAATATACATTCTTGATGTTGTAAGTGAAGTCGAAAAAAATCAGGTTGGATAAGAATTTTTCGGAAAAATATATGCAATTGGGGAGGATCTGAAAGGGGGTATGCGACTAACTGACTAGCAGGTAAAACAAGTTGAATTTGCAAAATATACTATAAACAAGAAATCAATGATACTGGTGAAATTGATCGATAATTTGAGAAGAGATGTCTGTATAGATAAGTAATATGAACATATGAACACCACCTCACCATCAATGAAAGAGTTTGATAATGCTGCAATGGTTTTAGCAGTGGATATAGTCAATCAGAAATCAAAATGTGTAGCAGTTGAGGATGCATAAGAAGTAAAATTGAATATCAAATATAATCTTAATCTAATTAGCCATTTAAAGGTTCGTGACTCTTAGTTGTTGGCGGCAATATCAGAGATGCATAGGTTGATAAGTAAAGACACTCCAATAGAGTGTTGGATTTACCAAGTAGCAGCACGAAATACGATGGAACTGAATATTAAGGGCACCATGCGGTAATGGATAATGTTGGCAAAATCGATGTTGTTGATCTTGAAGTTCTTGAGGTGGGATGTGAAAGAAAACATGGGTTGATGAGCTCAGATCATGATATGACATATGAGCATGAAGATATATAATAATGTGGAGATTCGAGGAAGTTGGGTCTTAGATAAGTTACATACCGTTTGATAACAAGACAAAAGGAAATTTAACAAACTTCTGCCATTAGGCAGCATATTAGGGATATAACATGGAATCTCACTGTGCCTGCATACAAGTTTGACATCAGGAATTTGTGTACTAATTAACTTATCCAATCGAAGGAGTTGTGGTTGTTAACTAATTATACAAGGAGCGTGTGAACTAGTGGACGAACATCAAATGTCAATTGTGGTCATTGAAATGGGGTCAAGAGAGGCATCTCTTTCGCGTCAGGACATATCGGACAAATCCCAGTTTTACATTGTGTAGTTCGGCTACTTATTTATGTGTCTATGTTATTCTTAAAAAATATATGCTTTTGGGGAGGATCTGATAGGGGGTATGCGACTAGCCGACTACCAGGTAAAACAAGTTGAATTTGCATAATATAGAATGAACAAGAAATCAATGATAATGGCAAAACTGATCGATAATTTGATAAGAGGTGTCTGTATAGAGAAGTAATATGAACTTATGAACACCACCTCACCATCAATGAAAGAGTTTGATAATGCTGCAATCGTTTCAGCAGTGGATATAGTCGATCAGAAATCAAAATGTGTAGCAGTTGGGAATGCATAAGAAGTAAAATTGAATATCAAATATAATATTAATCTAATTGGCCATTTAAAGGTTCGTGACTCTTAGTTGCTGGCGGCAATAACAGAGATGCATAGGTTGATAAGTAAAGACATGACAATAGAGTGTTGGAGTTACCAAGTAGCAGCAAGAAATACGATGGAACTAAATATTAAGGGCACCATGCAGTAATGGATAATGTTGGGAAAATCGATGTTGTTGATCTTGAAGTTCTTGAGGTGGGATGTGAAAGAAAACATGGGTTGATGAGGTCAGATCATGATATAACATATGAGCATGAAAATATATAATAATGTGGAGATTTGAGGAACCTGGGTCTTAGATAATTTACTTACCGATTGATAACAAGACAAAAGGAAATTTAACAGACTACTGCCATTAAGCAGCATATTATGGATATAACGTGGAATCTCACTGTGCCTGCATACAAGTTTGACATGAGGAATTTGTGTACTAATTAACTTATCCAATTGAAGGAGTTGCGGTTGTTAAGTAATTATACAAGGAGCATATGAACAAGTGGACGAACATCAAATGTCAATTGTGGTCATTGAAACGGGGTCAAGAGAGGCATCTCTTTCGCGTCAGGACATATCGGACAAATCCGAGTTTTACATTGTGTAGTTCCTCTACTTATTCACGTATCCGTGTTACTCTTACTATCGCGACCAAAAATATGGTACGCAAGGCCAGTTGGATAATACACATTCTTCATGTTGTAAATCAAGTCGAAAAAAATCAAGTTCGATAAGAATTTTTAGAAAAAAAATATATGCTTTTGAGGAGGGATGTCAAAGGAGGTATGCGACTAACTGACTAGCAGGTAAAACAAGTTGAGTTTCCGTAATATAGAATGAACAAAAAATCAATGATAATGGCAAAATTGATCGATAATTTCATAAGAGGTGTTTGGTATAGATAATTAATATGAACATATGAACACCAACTCACCATCAATGAAAGAGTTTGATAATACTACAATGGCTTTAGCAGTGGATATAGTCGATCAGAAATAAAATTTTAAAGTTGCATGTGTAGCAGTTGAGGATGCATAAGGAGTGAAACTGAATATGAAAGATAATCTTAATCTAATTAACCATTTAAATGTTCGTCACTATATAGTTGTTTCCGGCAATATTACAAATGTATAGCAGGAAAAACAAGTTGAATTTGCGTAATATAGAATGAACAGGAAATCAATGATAATGGAAAATTTGATCGATAAGTTGATAAGAGGTGTCTGTATAGATAATTAACATGAACATATGAACACCACCTCACCATCAATGAATAAGTTTGATACTACTGCAATGGTTTTAGCAGTGGATATAGTCGATCTGAAATCAAATTTGAAAGTTGCATGTGTAGCAGTTGAGGATGCCTAAGAAGTGAAATTGAATTACAAATATAATCTTAATCTAGTTAGCCATCTAAAGGTTCGTGACTCTTAGTTGTTGGCGGCAATATTAGAGATGCATAGGTTGATAAGTAAAGACGCTCCAATAGAGTGTTGGAGTTACCAAGTACCACCAGGAAATACGATGGAACTAAATATTAAGGGCACCATGCAGTAGTGGATAATGTTGAGAAAATCGATGTTGTGGTTATCTTTAAGTTCTTGAGGTGGGATGTGAAAGAAAACATGGATTGATGAGCTCAGACCATGATACCACATATGAGCATGAAGATATCTAATAATGTGGATATTTGAGGAAATTGGCTCTTAGATAAGTTACTTACCAGTTGATAACATGACAAAAGGAAATTTAATAGACTACTGCCATTAGGCAGCATATTAGGGATATTACATGGAATCTCACTATGCCTGCATACAAGTTTGACATGAGGAGTTTGTGTACTAATTAACTTATCCAATCGAAGGAGTTGTGGTTGTTAAGTAATTATACAAGGAGCGTGTGAACAAGTGGACGAACATCAAATGTCAATTGTGGTCATTGAAACGGGGTCAAGAGAGGCATCTCTTTCGCGTCAGAACATATCGAACAAATCCCAGTTTTACATTGTGTAGTTCGGTTACTTATTGACATGTCTATGTTATTCTTACTATTGCAACCAAAAATATGGTACTCAAGGCCACCTGGATAATATACATTCTTCATGTTGTAAGTGAAGTCGAAAAAAATCAGGTTGGATAAGAATTTTCAAAAAAATATATGCTTTTGGGGAGGATCTGAAAGGGGGTATGCGACTAACTGACTAGCAGGTAAAACAAGTTGAATTTGCATAATATAGAAAGAACAAGAAATCAATGATAATGGCAAAATTGATCGATAATTTGATAAGAGGTGTCTGTATAGATAAGTAATATCAACATATGAACACCACCTCACCATCAATGAAAGAGTTTCATAATGCTGCAATGGTTTTAGCAGTGGATATAGTCGATCAGAAATCAAAATGTGTAGCAGTTGAGGATGCATAAGAAGTAAAATTGAATATCAAAGATAATCTTAATCTAATTAGCCATTTAAAGATTCGTGGCTCTTAGTTGTTGGCGGCAATATCAGAGATGCATAAGTTGATAAGTAAAGACATGCCAATAGAGTGTTGCAGTTACCAAGTAGCAGCAAGAAATACGATGGAACTAAATATTAAGGGCACCATGCGGTAATGGATAATGTTGGGAAAATCGATGTTGTTGATCTTGAAGTTCTTGAGGTGGGATATGAAAGAAAACATGGGTTGATGAGCTCAGATCATGATATCACATGTGAGGATGAAGATATATAATAATGTGGAGATTTGAGGAAGCTGGGTCTTAGATAAGTTACTTACCGGTTGATAACAAGACAAAAGGAAATTTAGCAGACTACTGCCATTAAGCAGCATATTAGGGATATAACGTGGAATCTCTCTGTGCCTCCATACAAGTTTGACATGAGGAATTTGTGTACTAATTAACTTATCCAATTGAAGGAGTTGTGGTTGTTAAGTAATTATACAAGGAGCGTGTGAACAAGTGGACAAACATCAAATGTCTATTGTGGTCATTGAAACGGGGTCAAGAGAGGCATCTCTTTCGCGTCAGGACATATCGAAAAAATCCCAGTTTTACATTGTGTAGTTCCACTACTTAGTAACATATCCGTGTTACTCTTACTATTGCAACCAGAAATATGGTACGCAAGGCCACTTGGATAATATACATTCTTGACGTTGTAAGTGAAGTCGAAAAAAATCAGGTTGGATTAGAATTTCCAGACAAAAATATATGCTTTTGAGGAGGATGTGAAAGGAGGTATGCGACTAACTGACTAGCAGGTAAAAAAAGTTGAATTTGCGTAATATAGAATGAACAAGAACTCAATGATAATGGCAAAATTGATCGATAATTTGACAAGAAGTGTTTTGTATAGATAATTAATATGAACACCACCTCACCATCAATGAAAAAGTTTAATAATACTACAATGACTTTAGCAGTGGATATAGTCGATCAGAAATAAAATTTTAAAGTTACATGTGTAGCAATTGAGGATGCATAAGGAGTGAAACTGAATACGAAAGATAATCTTAATCTAATTTACGATTTAAATGTTCGTGACTACATAGTTGTTTCCGACAATATTACAAATGTATCGCAGGAAAAACAAGTTGAATTTGCGTAATATAGAATGAATAGGAAATCAATGATAATGGAAAAATTGATCGATAAGTTGATAAGAGGTGTCTGTATAGATAATTAATATGAACATATGAACACCACCTCACCATCAATGAAAGAGTTTGATACTACTGCAATGGTTTTAGCAGTGGATATATTCGATCAGAAATCAAATTTTAAAGTTGCATGTGCAGCAGTTGAGGATGCCTAAGAAGTGAAATTGAATATCAAATATAATCTTAATCTAGTTAGCGATCTAAAGGTTCGTGACTCTTAGTTATTTGCGGCAATATCAGAGATGCATAGGTTGATAAGTAACGACACTCCAATACAGTGTTGGAGTTACCAAGTACCAACAGGAAATACGATGGAACTAAATATTAAGGGCACCATGCGGTAGTGGATAATGTTGAGAAAATCGATGTTGTTGATCTTGAAGTTCTTGAGGTGGGATGTGAAAGAAAACATGGATTGATGACCTCAGACCATGATACCACATATGAGCATGAAGATATCTAATAATGTGGAGATTTGAGGAACTTGGCTCTTACATAAGTTACTTACCGATCGATAACATGACAAAAGGAAATTTAACAGACTACTGCCATTAGGCAGCATATTAGGGATATAACATGGAATCTCGCTGTGCCTGCATACAAGTTTGACCTGAGGAATTTGTGTACTAATTAACTTATCCAATCGAAGGAGTTGTGGTTGTTAAGTAATTATACAAGGAGCGTGTGAACAAGTGGACGAACATCAAATATCAATTGTGGTCATTGAAACGGGGTCAAGAGAGGCATCTCTTTCGCGTCAGGACATATCGGACAAATCCCAGATTTACATTGTGTAGTTCGGCTACTTATTGACATATCTATGTTATTCTTACTATTGCAACCAAAAATATGGTACTCAAGGCCACCTGGATAATATACATAGTTGATGTTGTAAGTGAAGTAGAAAAAAATCAGGTACGATAAGAATTTTCAGAAAAATATATGCTTTTGGGGAGGATCTGAAAGGGAGTATGCGACTAACTGACTACCAGGTAAAACAAGTTGAATTTGCATAATATAGAATGAACAAGAAATCAATGATAATGGCAAAACTGATCGATAATTTGATAAGAGGTGTCTGTATAGATAAGTTATATGAACAGATGAACACCACCTCACCATCAATGAAAGAGTTTGATAATGCCGCAATGGTTTTAGCAGCGGATATAGTCGATCAAAAATCAAAATGTGTAGCAGTTGAGGATGCATAGGAAGTAAAATTGAATATCAAATATAATCTTAATCTAATTAGCCATTTAAAGGTTCATGACTCTTAGTTGTTGGCAGCAATATCAGAGATGCATAGGTTGATAAGTAAATACATGCCAATAGAGCGTTGGAGTTACCAAGTAGCAGCAAGAAATACGATGGAACTAAATATTAAGGGCACCATGCGGTAATGGATAATGTTGGGAAAATCGATTTTGTTGATCTTGAAGTTCTTGAGGTGGGATGTGAAAGAAAACATGTGTTGATGAGCTCAGATCATGATATCACATATGAGCATGAAGATATATAATAATGTGGAGATTTGAGGAAGCTGGGTCTTAGATAAGTTACTTACCGGTTGATGACAAGACAAAAGGAAATTTAATAGACTATTGCCATTAAGCAGCATATTAGGGATATAACGTGGAATGTCACTATGCCTCCATACAAGTTAGACATGAGGAATTTGTGTACTAATTAACTTATCCAATTGAAGGAGTTGTGGTTGTTAAGTAATTATACAAGGAGCGTGTGAACAAGTGGACGAACATCAAATGTCAATTGTGGTCATTGAAACGGGGTCAAGAGAGGCATCTCTTCCGCGTCAGGACATATCGGACAAATCCCAGTTTTACATTGTGTAGTTCCACTACTTATTCGCATATCCGTGTTACTCTTACTATCGCGCAACCGGAAATATGGTATGCAAGGCCAGTTGGATAATATAAATTCTTGATGTTGTAAGTGAAATCGAAAAAAATCAGGTTGGATTAGAATTTTCAGAAAAGAATATATGCTTTTGAGGAGGATGTGAAAGGAGGTATACGACTAACTGACTAGCAGGTAAAACAAGTTGAATTTGCGTAATATAGAATGAACAAGAAATCAATGATAATGGAAAAATTGATCGATAATTTGATAACAGGTGTTTTGTATAGATAATTAATATGAACATATCAACACCACCCCACCATTAATGAAAGAGTTTGATAATACTACAATGGCTTTAGCAGTGGATATAGTCGATCAGAAATAAAATTTTAAAGTTGCATGTGTAGCAGTTGAGGATGCATAAGGAGTGAAACTAAATATGAAAGATAATCTTAATCTAATTAACCAATTTAAATGTTCGTGACTATATAGTTGTTTCCGGCAATATTACAAATGTATAGTAGGTAAAACAAGTCGAATTTGCGTAATATAGAATGAATAGGAAATCAATGATAACGGAAAAATTGATCGATAAATTGATAAGAGGTGTCTGTATAGATAATTAATATGAACATATGAACACCACCTCACCATCAATGAAAGAGTTTGATACTACTGCAATGGTTTTAGCAGTGGATATAGTCGATCACAAATCAAATTTTAAAGTTGCATGTGTAGCAGTTGAGGATGCCTAAGAAGTGAAATTGAATATCAAATATAATCTTAATCTAGTTATCCATCTAAAGGTTCGTGACTCTTAGTTGTTGGCGGCAATATCAGAGATGCATAGGTTGATAAGTAAAGACACCCCGATAGAGTGTTGGAGTTACCAAGTACCACCAGGAAATACGATGGAACTAAATATTAAGGGCACCATGCAGTAGTGAATAAGGTTGAAAAAATCGATGTCGATGATCTTGAAGTTCTTGAGGTGGGATGTGAAAGAAAACATGGATTGATGAGCTCAGATCATGATACCACATATGAGCATGAAGATATCTAATAATGTGGAGATTTGAGGAACTTGGCTCTTAGATAAGTTACTTACCGATTGATAACATCACAAAAGGAAATTTAACAGACTACTGCCATTAGGCAGCATATTAGGGATATAACATGGAATCTCACTGTGCCTGCATACAAGTTTGACATGAGGAATTTGTGTACTAATTAACTTATTCAATCGAAGGACTTGTGGTTGTTAAGTAATGACACAAGGAGCGTGTGAACAAGTGGACGAACATCAAATGTCAATTGTGGTCATTGAAACGGGGTCAAGAGAGGCATCTCTTTCGCGTCAGGACATATCGGACAAAT
This sequence comes from Pseudotsuga menziesii, assembly GCA_001517045.1. Classification (NCBI taxonomy): domain Eukaryota; kingdom Viridiplantae; phylum Streptophyta; class Pinopsida; order Pinales; family Pinaceae; genus Pseudotsuga; species Pseudotsuga menziesii. The sequence continues at coordinate 181,972 of LPNX010206048.1, forward strand.
CCCAGTTTTACATTGTGTAGTTCGGCTACTTATTGACATGTCTATGTTATTCTTACTATTGCAACCAAAAATATGGTCCTCAAGGCCACCTGGATAATATACATTCTTGATGTTGTAACTGAAGTCGAAAAAAATCAGGTTGGATAAGAATTTTCAGAAAAATATATGCTTTTGGGGAGGATCTGAAAGGTGGTATGCGACTAACTGACTAGCAGGTAAAACAAGTTGAATTTGCATAATATAGAATGAACAAGAAATCAATGATAATGGCAAAATTGATCGATAATTTGATAAGAGGTGTCTGTATAGATAAGTAATATGAACATATGAACACCACCTCACCATGAATGAAAGAGTTTGATAATGCTGCAATGGTTTTAGCAGTGGATATAGTCGATCAGAAATAAAAAATGTGTAGCAGTTGAGGATGCATAAGAAGTAAAATTGAATATCAAATGTAATCTTAATATAATTAGCCATTTAAAGGTTCATGACTGTTAGTTGTTGGCGGCAATATCAGAGATGCATAGGTTGAGAAGTAAAGAGTTGCAAATAGAGTGTTGGAGTTACCAAGTAGCAGCAAAAATACGATAGAACTAAATATTAAGGGCACCATGCGGTAATGGATAATGTTGGGAAAATCGATGTTGTTGATCTTGAAGTTCTTCAGCTAGGATGTGAAAGAAAACATGGGTTGATGAGCTCAGATCATGATATCACATATGAGCATGAATATATATAATAATGTGGAGATTTGAGGAAGCTAGGTCTTAGATAAGTTACTTACCGGTTGTTAACAAGACAAAAGGAAATTTAACATACTATTGCCTTTAAGCAGCATATTAGGGATATAACGTGGAATCTCACTGTGGGAATTTGTTTCCAAAAAAATCAGGTTGGATAAGAATTTTCAGAAAAAAATATATGCTTTTGAGGAGGATGTGAAAGGAGGTATGCGACTAACTGACTAGCAAGTAAAACAAGTTGAATTTGCGTAATATAAAATGAACAAGAAATCAATGATAATGGCAAAATTGATCGATAATTTGATAAGAGGTGTTTTGTATAGATAATTAATATGAACATATGAACACCACCTCACCATCAATGAAAGAGTTTGATAATACTACAATGGTTTTAGCAATGGATATAGTCGATCAGAAATAAAACTTTAAAGTTGCATGTGTAGCAATTGAGGATGCATAAGGAGTGAAACTGAATATGAAAGATAATCTTAATCTAATTAACCATTTAAATATTCGTCACTATATAGTCGTTTCCGGCAATATTACAAAGGTATCGCAGGTAAAACAAGTTGAATTTGCGTAATATAGTATGAACAGTAAAACAATGATAATGGCAAAATTGATCGATAAGTTGATAAGAGGTGTCTGTATAGATAATTAGTATGAACATATGAACACCACCTCACCATCAATGAAAGAGTTTGATACTACTGCAATGGTTTTAGCAGTGGATATAGTCGATCAGAAATCAAATTTTAAAGTCGCATGTGTAGCAGTTGAGGGCGCCTAAGAAGTGAAATTGAATATCAAATATAATCTTAATCTAGTTAGCCATCTAAGGTTCGTGACTCTTAGTTGTTGGCGGCAATATCAGAGATGCGTAGGTTGATAAGTAAAGACACTCCAATAGAGTGTTGGAGTTAAAAAGTACCACCAGGAAATAAGATGGAACTAAATGATAAGGGCACCATGCGGTAGTGGATAATGTTGAGAAAAATGATGTTGTTGATCTTGAAGTTCTTGAGCTGGGATGTGAAAGAAAACATGGATTGATGAGCTCAGATCATGATACCACATATGAGTATGAAGATATCTAATAATCTGGAGATTTGAGGAACTTGGCTCTTAGATAAGTTACCTACCGGTTGATAACATGACAAAAGGAAATTTAATAGACTACTGGCATTAGGCAGCATATTAGGGATATAACATGGAATCTCACTGTGCCTGCATACAAATTTGACATGAGGAATTTGTGTACTAATTAACTTATCCAATCGAAGGAGTTGTGGTTGTTAAGTAATTATACAAGGAGCGTGTGAACAAGTGGACGAAAATCAAATGTCAATTGTGGTCATTGAAACGGGGTCAAGAGAGGCATCTCTTTCGCGTCAGGACATATCGGACAAATCCCAGTTTTACATTGTGTAGTTCGGCTACTTATTGACATGTCTATGTTACTATTGCAACAAAAAATATGGTACTCAATCCCACCTGGATCATATACATTCTTGATATTGTAAGTGAAGTCAAAAAAAATCAAGTGGGATAAGAATTTTCAGAAAAATATATGCAATTGGGGAGGATCTGAAAGGGGGTATGCGACTAACTGACTAGCAGGTAAAACAAGTTGAATTTGCATAATATAGAAAGAACAAGAAATCAATGATAATGGCGAAATTTAACGATAATTTGATAAGAGGTGTCTGTATAGATAAGTAATATGAACATATGAACACCACCTCACCATCAATTAACGAGTTTGA
>LPNX010206048.1:185220-199529 GCA_001517045.1 Pseudotsuga menziesii
TAATGCTGCAATGGTTTTAGCAGTGGATATAGTCGATCATAAATCAAAATGTGTAGCAGTTGAGGATGCATAAGTTAAATTGAATATCAAATATAATCTTAATCTAATTAGCCATTTAAAGGTTCGTGGCTCTTAGTTGTTGGCGGCAATATCAAAGATGCATAGGTTGATAAGTAAAGACATCCCAATAGAGTGTTGCAGTTACCAAGTAGCAGCAAGAAATACGATGGAACTAAATATTAAGGGCACCATGCGGTAATGGATAATGTTGGGAAAATCGATGTTGTTGATCTTGAAGTTCTTGAGGTGGGATGTGAAAGAAAACATGGGTTGATGAGCTCAGATCATGATATCACATGTGAGGATGAAGATATATAATAATGTGGATATTTGAGGAAGCTGGGTCTTAGATAAGTTACTTACTGGTTGATAACAAGCCAAAAGGAAATTTAGCAGACTACTGCCATTAAGCAGCATATTAGGGATATAACGTGGAATCTCTCTGTGCCTCCATACAAGTTTGACATGAGGAATTTGTGTACTAATTAACTTATCCAATTGAAGGAGCTGTGGTTGTTAAGTAATTATACAAGGAGCGTGTGAACAAGTGGACGAACATCAAATGTCAATTCTGGTCATTGAAACAGGGTCAAGAGAGGCATCTCTTTCGCGTCAGGACATATTGGACAAATCCCAGTATTACATTGTGTAGTTCCACAACTTAGTAACATATCCGTGTTACTCTTACTATTGCAACCAAAAATATGGTAGGCAAGGCCACTTGGAAAATATACATTCTTGATGTTGTAAGTGAAGTCGAAAAAAATCAGGTTGGATTAGAATTTTCAGAAAAGAATATATGCTTTTGAGGAGGATGTCAAAGGAGGTATGCGACTAACTGACTAGCAGGTAAAACAAGTTGAATTTGCGTAATATAGAATGAAAAAGAACTCAATGATAATGGCAAAATTAATCGATAATTTGATAAGAGGTGTTTTGTATAGATAATTAATATGAACACCACCTCACCATCAATGAAAAAGTTTAATAATACTACAATGACTTTAGCAGTGGATATAGTCGATCAGAAATAAAATTTTAAAGTTGCATGTGTAGCAATTCAGGATGCATAAGGAGTGAAACTGAATATGAAAGATAATCTTAATCTAATTTACGATTTAAATGTTCGTGACTACATAGTTGTTTCCGGCAATATTACAAATGTATCGCAGCAAAAACAAGTTGAATTTGCGTAATATAGAATGAACAGAAAATCAATGATAATGGAAAAATTGATCGATAAGTTGATAAGAGGTGTCTGTATAGATAATTAATATGAACATATGAACACCACCTCACCATCAATGAAAGAGTTTGATACTACTGCAATGGTTTTAGCAGTGGATATATTCGATCAGAAATCAAATTTTAAAGTTGCATGTGTAGCAGTTGAGGATGCCTAAGAAGTGAAATTGAATATCAAATATAATCTTAATCTAATTAGCCATCTAAACGTTCGTGACTCTTAGTTATTTGCAGCAATATCAGAGATGCATAGGTTGATAAGTAAACACACTCCAATAGAGTGTTGGAGTTACCAAGTACCACCAGGAAATACGATGGAACTAAATATTAAGGGCACCATGCGGTAGTGGATAATGTTGATAAAATCGATGTTCTTGATCTTGAAGTTCTTGAGGTGCGATGTGAAAGAAAACATGGATTGATGAGCTCAGACCATGAAACCACATATGAGCATGAAGATATCTAATAATGTGGAGATTTGAGGAACTTGGCTCTTAGATAAGTTACTTACCGGTTGATAACATGACAAAAGGAAATTTAACAGACTACTGCCATTAGGCAGCATATTAGGGATATAACATGGAATCTCGATGTGCCTGCATACAAGTTTGACATGAGGAATTTGTGTACTAATTAACTTATCCAATCGAAGGAGTTGTGGTTGTTAAGTAATTATACAAGGAGCGTGTGAACAAGTGGACGAACATCAAATGTCAATTGTGGTCATTGAAACGGGGTCAAGAGAGGCATCTCTTTTGCGTCAGGACATATCGGACAAATCCCAATTTTACATTGTGTAGTTCGGCTACTTCTTGACATGTCTATGTTATTCTTACTATTGCAACCAAAAATATGGTACTCAAGGCCACCTGGATAATATACATTCTTGACGTTGTAAGTGAAGTTGAAAAAAATCAGGTTGGATAAGAATTTTCAGAAAAATATATGCTTTTGGGGAGGATCTGAAAGGGCGTATGCGACTTACTGACTAGCAGGTAAAAATAGTTGAATTTGCATAGTATAGAATGAACACGAAATCAATGATAATGGCAAAATTGATCGATAATTTGATAAGAGGTGTCTGTATAGATAAGTAATATGAACATATGAACACCACCTCGCCATCAATGAAAGAGTTTGATAATGCCGCAATGGTTTTAGCAGTGGATATAGTCGATCAGAAATAAAAATGTGTAGCAGTTGAGGATGCATAGGAAGTAAAATTGAATATCAAATATAATCTTAATCTAATTAGCCATTTAAAGGTTCATGACTCTTAGTTGTTGGCGGCAATATCGGAGATGCATAGGTTGAGAAGTAAAGACATGCCAATAGAGCATTGGAGTTACCAAGTAGCAGCAAGAAATACGATGGAACTAAATATTAAGGGCACCATGCTGTAATGGATAATGTTGGGAAAATCGATGTTGTTGATCTTGAAGTTCTTGAGGTGGGATGTGAAAGAAAACATGGGTTGATGAGCTCAGATCATGATATCACATATGAGCATGAAGATATATAATAATGTGGAGATTTGAGGAAGCTGGGTCTTAGATAAGTTACTTACCGGTTGATAACAAGACAAAAGGAAATTTAACAGACTATTGCCATTAAGCAGCATATTAGGGATATAACGTGGAATCTCACTGTGCCTCCATAAAAGTTTGACATGAGGAATTTGTGTACTAATTAACTTATCCAATTGAAGGAGTTGTGGTTGTTAAGTAATTATACAAGGAGCGTGTGAACAAGTGGACGAACATCAAATGTCAATTGTGGTCATTGAAACGGGGTCAAGAGAGGCATCTCTTTCGCGTCAGGACATATCGGACAAATCCCAGTTTTACATTGTGTAGTTCCACTACTTATTCGCATATCCGTGTTACTCTTACTATCGCAACGAGAAATATGGTATGCAAGGCCAGTTGGATAATATAGATTCTTGATGTTGTAAGTGAAATCGAAAAAAATCAGCTTGGATTAGAATTTTCAGAAAAGTATATATGCTTTTGAGGAGGATGTGAAAGGAGGTATACAACTAACTGACTAGCAGGTAAAACAAGTTGAATTTGCGTAATATAGAATGAACAAGAAATCAATGATCATGGCAAAATTGATCGATAATTTGATAACAGGTGTTTTGTATAGATAATTAATATGAACATATCAACACCACCCCACCATCAATGAAAGAGTTTGACAATACTACAATGGCTTTAGCAGTGGATATAGTCGATCAGAAATAAAATTTTAAAGTTGCATGTGTAGCAGTTGAGGATGCATAAGGAGTGAAACTAAATATGAAAGATAATCTTAATCTAATTAACCATTTAAATGTTCGTGACTATATAGTTGTTTCCGGCAATATTACAAATGTATAGCAGGTAAAACAAGTCGAATTTGCATAATATAGAATGAACAAGAAATCAATGATAATGGCAAAATTGATCGATAAGTTGATAAGAGGTGTCTGTATAGATAATTAATATGAACATATGAACACCACCTCACCATCAATGAAAGAGTTTGATACTACTCCAATGGTTTTAGCAATGGATATAGTCGATCACAAATCAAATTTTAAAGTTGCATGTGTAGCAGTTGAGGATGCCTAAGAAGTGAAATTGAATATCAAATATAATCTTAATCTAGTTATCCATCTAAAGGTTCCCGACTCTTAGTTGTTGGCGGCAATATCAGAGATGCATAGGTTGATAAGTAAAGACACTCCAATAGAGTGCTAGAGTTACCAAGTACCACCAGGAAATACGATGGAAAAATATTAAGGGCACCATGCAGTAGTGGATAATGTTGAAAAAATCGATGTTGATGATCTTGAAGTTCTTGAGGTGGGATGTGAAAGAAAACATGGATTGATGAGCTCAGATCATGATACCACATATGAGCATGAAGATTTCTAATAATGTGGAGATTTGAGGAACTTGGCTCTTAGATAAGTTACTTACCGGTTGATAACATGACAAAAGGAAATTTAACAGACTACTGCCATTAGGCAGCATATTAGGGATATAACATGGAATCTCACTGTGCCTGCATACAAGTTTGACATGAGGAATTTGTGTACTAATTAACTTATCCAATTGAAGGAGTTGTGGTTGTTAAGTAATTATACAAGGAGCGTGTGAACAAGTGGACGAACATCAAATGTCAATTGTGGTCATTGAAATGGGGTCAAGAGAGGCATCTCTTTTGCGTCAGGACATATCGGACAAATCCCAGTTTTACATTGTGTAGTTCGGCTACTTATTGACATGTCTATGTTATTCTTATTATTGCAACCAAAAATATGGTACTCAAGGCCACCTGGATAATATACATTCTTGATGTTGTAAGTGAAGTCGAAAAAAATCAGGTTGGATAAGAATTTTCAGAAAAATATATGGTTTTGGGGAGGATCTGAAAGGGGGTATGCGACTAACTGACTCGCAGGTAAAACAAGTTGAATTTGCATAATATAGAATGAGCAAGAAATCAATGATAATGGCAAAATTGATCGATAATTTGATAAGAGGTGTCTGTATAGATAACTAATATGAACATATGAACACCACCTCACCATGAATGAAAGAGCTTGATAATGCTGCAATGGTTTTAGCAGTGGATATAGTCGGTCAGAAATCAAAATGTGTAGCAGTTGAGGATGCATAAGAAGTAAAATTGAATATCAAATGTAATCTTAATATAATTAACCATTTAAAGGTTCATGACACTTACTTGTTGGCGGCAATATCAGAGATGCATAGGTTGAGAAGTAAAGAGATGCCAATAGAGTGTTGGAGTTACCAAGTAGCAGCAAAAATACGATAGGACTAAATATTAACGGCACCATGCGGTAATGGATAATGTTGGGAAAATCGATGTTGTTGATCTTGAAGTTCTTGAGGTGGGATGTGAAAAAAAACATGGGTTGATGAGCTCAGATCATGATATCACATGTGACGATGAAGATATATAATAACGTGGAGATTTGAGGAAGTTGGGTCTTAGATAAGTTACTTATCGGTTGATAACAAGACAAAAGGAAATTTAACAGACTATTGCCATTAAGCAGCATGTTAGGGATATAACGTGGAATCTCACTGTGGGAATTTGTTTCCAAAAAAATCAGGTTGGATAAGAATTTTCAGAAAAAAAAATACATGCTTTTGAGGAGGATGTGAAAGGAGGTATGCGAGTAACTGACTACTAGGTAAAACAAGTTGAATTTGCGTAATATAAAATGAACAAGAAATCAATGATAATGGCAAAATTGATCAATAATTTGATAAGAGGTGTTTTGTATAGATAATTAATATGAACATATGAACACCACCTAACCATCAATGAAAGAGTTTGATAATACTACAATGGTTTTAGCAATGGATATAGTCGATCAGAAATAAAACTTTAAAGTTGCATGTGTAGCAGTTGAGGATGCATAAGGAGTGAAAATGAATATGAAAGATAATCTTAATCTAATTAACCCTTTAAATGTTAATCACTTTATAGTCGTTTCCGGCAATATTACAAAGGTATAGCAGGTAAATCAAGTTGAATTTGCGTAATATAGAATGAACAGGAAAACAATGATAATGGCAAAATTGATCGATAAGTTGATAAGAGCTGTCTGTATAGATAATTAATATGAACATATGAACACCACCTCACCATCAATGAAAGAGTTTGATACTACTGCAATGGTTTTAGCAGTGGATATCGTCGATCACAAATCAAATTTTAAAGTTGCATGTGTAGCAGTTGAGGGTGCCTAAGAAGTGAAATTGAATATCAAATATAATCTTAATCTAGTTAGCCATCTAAAGGTTCGTGACTCTTAGTTGTTGAAGGCAATAGCAGAGATGCATAGGTTGATAAGTAAAGACACTCCAATAGCGTGTTGAAGTTACCAAGTACCACCAGGAAATACGATGGAACTAAATATTAAGGGCACCATGCGGTAGTGGATAATGTTGAGAAAATTGATGTTGTTGATCTTGAAGTTCTGGAGCTGGGATGCGAAAGAAAACATGGATTGATGAGCTCAGATCATGATACCACATATGAGCATGAAGATATCTAATAATGTGGAGATTTGAGGAACTTGGCTCTTAGATAAGTCACTTACCGGTTGATAACATGACAAAAGGAAATTTAATAGACTACTGGCATTAGGCAGCATATTAGGGATATAACATGGAATCTCACTGTGCCTGCATACAAGTTTGACATGAGGAATTTGTGTACTAATTAAGTTATCCAATCGAAGGAGTTGTGGTTGTTAAGTAATTATACAAGGAGCGTGTGAACAAGTGGACGAACATCAAATGTCAATTGTGGTCATTGAAACGGGGTCAAGAGAGGCATCTCTTTCGCGTCAGGACATATCGGACAAATCCCAGTTTTACATTGTGTAGTTCGGCTACTTATTGACATGTCTATGTTATTCTTACTATTGCAACCAAAAATATGGTACTCAATCCCACCTGGATAATATACATTCTTGATGTTGTAAGTGAAGTCGAAAAAAATCAGGTTGGATAAGAATTTTCAGAAAAATATATGGAATTGGGGCAAATTAGAAGATAAAGTGACCTAATTAGGTCAAAAGATTAGGGTTTTGCGCAGTTGAACTTTATAAATAGAGGAGAAAGCAAGAGGAGACTTCACTTTTGGATTATTATTATTTTGGGAGCTCTTGGATAGCAGCACAGCAGTTGGGGTTGGAGACGGAGTCTTCAGCTAACAGGATTTCGGCAGTGAAACATCTGTCCTAGTCTTATTCTGGGTAAGTCATACAGGTTCACCACTGGTTCTTCATTCATTCATCAGTTATCTAGTACATGGTATAGATCATTGCAGGGACACGTGTGCAGCCGTAAGAGGGGGTTTTCAGCCAGAAAGGCCTAATCAGCTGTTGGACCTTCAGATCTCAGTTTCCTTCCGAAACTCAGGAATCATTCTCATCATCAGCGTCATACTCCGGTACCCGGTGATCATCAGATCCATCAGTGCTCATCCGAAGCAGTTATTAGCAGTTTCGGGGTTCCAGGGGCGTGAGTAGCTGCCTCTCTGAAGCAATTCACTACCCTGCCTAGAGGTCTCAGAACCTCCGCATGCATCAGGCATTCTCTCCGGCATCAGCAGACGGACAAGCTCAGAAAGTTTCAGCCCGAACGAACCTCTCCTCCTACAAAAACGTCACCTTCAATCTGGAGGGTTTTTACGGTGCTGTGGGGCGGTGACACGAGAGGAAAAGAGCATTATTAGACCACCCATTTGGATCCTTATGCATGCAGCTATCTCTGGAGTCATTATCAGCCAGAATATTAGTGGTAAGTGTTAATTTCTCTCGGCAAACCTCTAACCCTAATTCAGCTATATTTTAGGGCATTTTTGCATGGCGAGTTTGCATGCACAGTTATTTTGCAAATTTGTATGAGGTTGAGTGTGCGAGTCAGCACTATCATAGAACATTAGAGAATATCAGTATTTGGGATATTACAGTGGTATCAGAGCATAATCTTGGCCAGCTGTGGGCACATAGCAATTGAATAAAAGTGCATGTTGATACATGCGTGTACATGCAAATGCATGTCAGTGATTTTGGTGAAGTGCATGTCAGTGAGCAAAGGTGTTTTTTCGGCCAGCTTGTGAGAACATGAAGACAATGAGAAGGATCCTGACTGGAAATTGGCAGAGGTTAGCAGTACTTCAATACTTGCCTCGATATCAAGAGTATCTAGCCTTGGGTGATGAGGTATGTGCGGCATTATCCTTTCAAGATTATTACACCATCAAGTTCGGGATCTAACCCAAGGATTTGGATGAGGATCTCCTTAAAGACATAGTTGGGGGAGGGAAGAAAGATGAGCTTGAAGTACAGGTTGTTGGTGAGATTCATTTGGAGTCAAAAATTCATGATGTGCAAGGTAATGAGCACAACAGTCGAAACAGTGATAGTCACAATGAAAAAACAGATTACAAAATAGAAATATTTAAGGATTACAACAAATTTTCCACATCAGTTGGAGATGAATTATACCCCAATAATTTGGGAAGCAAGCTTCCTGCACATGCATCAGAAGAAGAGTATGACATTTCTGAAGCCATAATTGCATCAGAATATTTACAAATTACTGATGGCAGTGTTATTGGTAAATCTCCAAATGGATCCAGTGATGGAGACATCAATGGGCCTCAACCGACTAACGCTGTTCAAGTCCGCAAGTATGCTGGAATTCCAGGGTATGCACCGGTTCAAATAGAAGCACTTAAGAAAAACAAATTATTGCAAAAGAACCTACGACTCAAGTTAGTACAGGTTGAAACAAAGATGGATGAGAACAAGGAGCTAAGAAATCGTGTCAAATGTCTTGTTGATTTTCAAAGTGCTTGCAAAAGGCATCTCCGGCAGCTTTTCATGCAAGACAGCAATTATACTGTGGAGCTGATCTCTCGTTCAAAATCCAGATTGTCTTCTAAAAAACCAAAGGAAACTGCAGATAACAAAGTTGGCTATAGATGTCGTGGGCCTCCTGAAACTGAAAATGATGTTAGAGGAGGAGAACATTATGGCCTACATTGTTTGGAAGTTTGCAGGAAGGAAGGAGAAGACCAACTTTCCTTCGAAGTATCCTTGAAGGATGGATTCATGAAGACTCTTGAGCTTCACAGGTCAAGGTGGGTCTCATTAGGAATTTCTGAAGATTCAATGTACAGGACGATATTAAAAGAAGCATTGCTAAGAGCAGTATTTGATATAGATATTGCATTTACAAATGAAGCTCTAATAAGTGATTTGCAATCTGGATCAACAGCAAGTATTGTTCTCAAAGCTGATGAGTATGTTTTGGTTGCCAATATCGGAGATTCCAAGGCTCTTTTATGCACAGAATGTTCTAATTTACCAGAACAATTGAGAGGTGCCAGTTGGAGGGAGCACAAGCGGAAACGATACAAGACCACACAACTTTTCAGACAATAAAATTCCAACAACCCTCAATCATTGCTTTGCGTGAAAGAACTAACTCGAGATCACCGCCCAAATAGAGATGAAGAGAGAACACGCATTGAAGCTGCTGGTGGCTCTGTTTTGAAATGGGGAGATGTGCCAAGGGTTAATGGTGAGCTATCCATTTCTCGAGCCATTGGAGACATATCATTTAAAAAGGATGGGGTGATTTCTGAACCAGAGGTCACAGATTGGCAACGTTTATCAAGCAATGATAGTTTTCTTGTTGTTGCATCAGATGGAATCTTTGAGAAGATGAATACACAAGATATCTGCAATTTGCTTCTAGAGGTACACAGGCAAAATAATCATTCAACTGAGTATTTACCAGCCAATGTACATGCATTAGCTCTGGCTATGGTGAATGCTGCTTTTGACAGAGGAAGCATGGACAATCTGGTAGCAGTTGTGCTGGCTTTGGATTCTACTACTCGTCCTGCTCAGTCTTACTCCTAGAGGGGATCTTCTCTACAAAAGAAACCAAATTTTGAAATTGACAAAGAAGAAAATATGGATGATTTAGATTCAGATGCTTCCAGTACCTACCAGATGACCAAGAAAAGCAAGCATAAGATTTTAGCTAATATGCCTGGAATGCTGATCAAAGGAAGACAGAATTCCTTCAACCATTATCATCTCATAGAGAATCTTGATGATTACAAAGGCTATGTTTTTTTGACACCATAGAAGGATGTAATCAAATCCTATGATGGATTTCAAGCTTTCCATGAAGGGGTTGTGCCTCTACATAGGGAACGACAGTTGGATTGGTACCGTGATCAAGATCTATGTTTAAGTTTTCAATTGGCTTCAGAAGATGCAAACAAAAAGTGTTTAAATCCAGAAGGTTTTGCTAGCTTTTTTGGACTCATAAGATCAATTCCTTTCGACATTCATCAGTTTAATTCTACAGAGGTCCCGGTGAGTCGGATTTTAGGTATTTTCTGAAAAGAAGATTTGACCGTGGGTCATTTGGAGAAGTTTGGCTAGCAGTACATATGAATTACTCTCACAATGGAGATAGATTAAACTTCTCTGGGAATGAAAGGCAAGGTTGGGCAGGAATGTACACTTCAATCAATAACATGAGCAGTGAACTCTATCAGGGAAACTTAACAATATCCTCATCCAGTAATCATTCAAGTGATAGTCATCTTGGTTTCAAAAATGACGACACCTTCATTCTCAAGCGCATAATGGTGGAAAGTGGCAATCATGCTTATTTGAGCGGTCTTCGTAAGAAACATTTTGGGGAGATCTTTTTGAATGCTTCCACTTCTCTTAGAAGTTCCCAATGGAAGTCTTCATCAAAATCTACTACAAATTTCCAGTCAGAATTCAATGTTCCAGTAACAAGATTAAAGCGATCTTTTAGGTTTCATAAAGAAGATATGGAACCCTTTGGTGAACAATCTCTAGACTCCATCCTAGAAGAAGAGAGCATTGAGGATGAAGAGGGTTTGAAACACATAGCTTGATATTTAGAATCTATTGAGACTCAGACCCAGGAATTTTGGCTTGTGTTTCGAAATGAAGGTCAATCCTTGTCAAAATTAATCTACACAGCTGATGAAAGGCATCAAAATACTGAAAAAGAAGAGTCAACTACAAGAGAGAATTTTCAGATCCTACAGCCTTCTTCTTGGTGGCACTGGATGCGACAGACAGAAGAAGGAAAGGAAGTCATGCGCAGCCTTATCCAGCAACTGCTATGGGCTGCCAAGGCATGCCATGATCGCAACATCACACACAGAGACATAAAACCAGAGAATATGGTAGTTTGTGCGACAAAAGGAGGCTCTGGCAACTGTTTGAGAGGTCTTCCAAGCAAAACATGGCCTTATAATTTGACCATGCGAGTTATTGACTTTGGAAGTACAATGGATCAATTTACACTAGAGCATTTGTATGGAGGTGCTACAAAGATAGTTTTCAATCCTCTTACATCAAAAAGCATCATGAAGACATTCACAAAAATATGGACAACAGAATATCACTCTCTGCCTCCAGAATGGCTAAGTTATATATCTGAAAGTAGTAAAGGTGATCTTAGGCATGCGATCAATTCTTTACAGTTCTACTGCCTCAGCCAGGTATCTGACACTTGGGACCACGGTAGCTTTGAATATCCTGGACTTCCTAGAGCAAAATCTAAGAAACATAAGCAGAAGAAAGTTGCTCAATCGTCTATTTTATCTTCTAGCTTCCCAGAATTGACGGACAATGTAAAGTCCAGCATGGGACGTGATGGAATTCTCTCTTTATTTCATGCTCTTGGAAAAGTTTTACACAACAAGAGACATACAGACCAGATTACAGATTCAGGACAAGGTAGTATTGTTCTTGAGGAGAAATTTGTGACATATCCATTGAAGATGGGGGTTCCAGAAATTGTTCTTTCTCAGGAGGTCTCTGGTGATGGTACCGTATAGTGCAATGTTTTGAGTAGAGGGTGCTGCAGATCTCCTAGGATAATTTGGGACCCTGGGATCATCCCCGGATTCAATTGGTTCAGTTGATTGATTGTGGGTTTGCGTTGGCATTGCTTGAGGGCAAGCAATCTTTGGCAAGGGAGGACTATAATGTTCCCAAAAGTGACATGCATGCAAACCCTAAAAGAGATATGCATGCAAACCCTAAAAATGACATGCATGCAAACCCTAAAAGTGAGATGCATGCGAACCCTAAAAATGACATACATGCCATCCCAGCATTATTTTAATGATGCATGCACTATTTAAGTCTCCCTCCGCATGCATGCAAGTCAACGGCAAATTAGAAGATAAAGTGACATGCATGCAAGTCAACGGCAAATTAGAAGATACAGTGACCTAATTAGGTCAAAAGATTAGGGTTTTGCGTAGTTGAACTTTATAAATAGAGGAGAAAGCAAGAGGAGACTTCACTTTTGGATTATTATTATTTTGGGAGCGCTTGGATAGCAGCACAGCAGTTGGGGTTGGAGACGGAGTCTTCAGCTAACAAGATTTCGGCAGTGAAACATCTGTCCTAGTCTTATTCCGGGTAAGCCATACAGGTTCACCACTGGTTCTTCATTCATTCATCAGTTATCTAGTACATGGTATAGATCATTGCAGGGACATGTGTGCAGCCGTAAGAGGGGGTTTTCAGCCAGAAAGCCCTAATCAGCTGTTGGGCCTTCAGATCTCAGTTTCCTTCCAAAACTCAGGCATCATTCTCATCATCAGCTTCATACTCTGGTACCCGGTGATCATCAGATCCATCAATGCTCATCCGAAGCAGTTATTAGCAGTTTCGGGGTTCCAGGGGCGTGAGTAGCTGCCTCTCTAAAGCAATTCACTACCCTGCCTAGAGGTCTCAGAACCTCAGCATGCATCAGGCATTCTCTCCGGCATCAGCAAACGGACAAGCTCAGAAAGTTTCAGCCCGAACGAACCTCTCCTCCTACAAAAACGTCACCTTCAATCTGGAGGGTTTTTACGATGCTGTGGGGCGGTGACAGGAGAGGAAAAGAGCATTATTAGACCACCCATTCGGATCCTTATGCATCCAGCTATCTCTGGAGTCATTATCAGCCAGAATATTAGTGGTAAGTGTTAATTTCTCTCGGCAAACCTCTAACCCTAATTCAGCTATATTTTAGGACATTTTTGCATGGCGAGTTTGCATGCACAGTTATTTTGCAAATTTGTATGAGGTTGAGTGTGTGAGTCAGCACTATCATAGAACATTAGAGAATATCAGTATTTGGGATATTACAGAACACCACCTCACCATCAATGAAAGAGTTTGATACTACTGCAATGGTTTTAGCAGTGGATATATTCGATCAGAAATCAAATTTTAAAGTTGCATGTGTAGCAGTTGAGGATGCCTAAGAAGTGAAATTGAATATCAAATATAATCTTAATCTAGTTAGCCA
Source organism: Pseudotsuga menziesii (assembly GCA_001517045.1). Lineage (NCBI taxonomy): Eukaryota > Viridiplantae > Streptophyta > Pinopsida > Pinales > Pinaceae > Pseudotsuga > Pseudotsuga menziesii. The sequence goes on from LPNX010206048.1 coordinate 198,441, forward strand.
TCTAAAGGTTCGTGACTCTTAGTTATTTGCGGCAATATCAGAGATGCATAGGTTGATAAGTAAAGACACTCCAATAGAGTGTTGGAGTTACCAAGTACCACCAAGAAATACGATGGAACTAAATATTAAGGGCACCATGCGGTAATGGATAATGTTGAGAAAATCGATGTTGTTGATCTTGAAGTTCTTGAGGTGGGATGTGAAAGAAAACATGGATTGATGAGCTCAGACCATGATACCACATATGAGCATGAAGATATCTAATAATGTGGAGATTTGTGGAACTTGGCTCTTAGATAAGTTACTTACCGGTTGATAAAATGACAAAAGGAAATTTAACAGACTACTAACATTAGGCAGCATATTAGGGATATAACATGGAATCTCGCTGTGCCTGCATAAAATTTTGACATGAGGAATTTGTGTACTAATTAACTTATCCAATCGAAGGAGTTGTGTTTGTTAAGTAATTATAAAAGGAGCGTGTGAACAAGTGGACGAACATCAAATGTCAATTGTGGTCATTGAAACGGGGTCAAGAGAGGCATCTCTTTCGCGTCAGGACATATCGGACAAATCCCAGTTTTACATTGTGTAGTTCGGCTACTTATTGACATGTCTATGTTATTCTTACTATTGCAACCAAAAATATGGTACTCAAGGCCACCTAGATAATATACATTCTTGACGTTGTAAGTGAAGTCGAGAAAAATCAGGTTGGATAAGAATTTTCAGAAAAATATATGCTTTTGGAGAGGATCTGGAAGGGGGTATGCGACTAACTGACTAGCAGGTAAAACAAGTTGAATTTGCATAATATAGAATGAACAAGAAATCAATGATAATGGCAAAATTGATCGATAATTTGATAAGGGGTGTCTGTATAGATAAGTAATATGAACATATGAACACCACCTCGCCATCAATGAAAGAGTTTGATAATGCCGCAATGGTTTTAGCAGTGGATATAGTCGATCAGAAATCAAAATGTGTAGCAGTTGAGGATGCATAGGAAGTAAAATTGAATATCAAATATAATCTTAATCTAATTAGCCATTTAAAGGTTCATGACTCTTAGTTGTTGGCGGC
>LPNX010206048.1:199724-218371 GCA_001517045.1 Pseudotsuga menziesii
GAAATAAAACATGGGTTGATGAGCTCAAATCATGATACCACATATGAGCATGAAGATATATAATAATGTGGAGATTTGAGGAAGCTGGGTCTTAGAATAAGTTACTCACCGGTTGATAACAAGACAAAAGGAAATTTAACAGACTATTGCCATTAAGCAGCATATTAGGGATATAACGTGGAATCTCATTGTGCCTCCATACAAGTTTGACATGAGGAATTTGTGTACTAATTAACTTATCCAATTGAAGGAGTTGTGGTTGTTAAGTAATTATACAAGGAGCGTGTGAACAAGTGGACGAACATTAAATGTCAATTGTGGTCATTGAAACGGGGTCAAGAGAGGCATCTCTTTCGCGTCAGGACATATGGGACAAATCCTAGTTTTACACTGTGTAGTTCCACTACTTATTCGCATATCCGTGTTACTCTTACTATCGCAACCAGAAATATGGTATGCAAGGCCAGTTGGATAATATAGATTCTTGATGTTGTAAGTGAAATCGAAAAAAATCAGGTTGGATTAGAATTTTCAGAAAAGAATATATGCTTTTGAGGAGGATGTGAAAGGAGGTATACGACTAACTGACTAGCAGCTAAAACAAGTTGAATTTGCGTAATATAGAATGAACAAGAAAACAATCATAAAGGCAAAATTGATCGATAATTTGATAACAGGTGTTTTGTATAGATAATTAATATGAACATATCAACACCACCCCACCATCAATGAAAGAGTTTGATAATACTACAATGGCTTTAGCAGTGGACATACTCGATCAGAAATAAAATTTTAAAGTTGCATGTGTAGCAGTTGAGGATGCATAAGGAGTGAAACTAAATATGAAAGATAATCTTAATCTAATTAACCATTTAAATGTTCGTGACTATATAGTTGTTTCCGGCAATATTACAAATGTATAGCAGGTAAAACAAGTCGAATTTGCGTAATATAGAATGAACAGGAAATTAATGATAATGGCAAAATTGATCGATAAGTTGATAAGAGGTGTCTGTATAGATAATTAATATGAACATATGAACACCACCTCACCATCAATGAAAGAGTTAGATACTACTGCAATGGTTTTAGCAGTGGATATAGTCGATCACAAATCAAATTTTAAAGTTGCATGTGTAGCAGTTGAGGATGCCAAAGAAGTGAAATTGAATATCAAATATAATCTTAATCTAGTTAGCCATCTAAAGGTTCGTGACTCTTAGTTGTTGGCGGCAATATAAGAGATACATAGGTTGATAAGTAAAGACACTCCAATAGAGTGTTGGAGTTACCAAGTACCACCAGGAAATACGATGGAACTAAATATTAAGGGCACCATGCAGTAGTGGATAATGTTGAAAAAATCGATGTTGATGATCGTGAAGTTCTTGAGCTGGGATGTGAAAGAAAACATGGATTGATGAGCTCAGATCATGATACCACATATGAGCATGAAGATATCTAATAATGTGGAGATTTGAGGAACTTGTCTCTTAGATAAGTTACTTACCGGTTGATAACATGACAAAAGGAAATTTAACAGACTACTGCCATTAGGCGGCATTTTAGGGATATAACATGGAATCTCACTGTGCCTGCATACAAGCTTGACATGAGGAATTTGTGTACTAATTAACTTATCCAATCGAAGGAGTTGTGGTTGTTAAGTAATTACACAAGGAGCGTGTGAACAAGTGGACGAACATCAAATGTCAATTGTGGTCATTTAAACGGGGTCAAGAGAGGCATCTCTTTCGCGTCAGGACATATCGGACAAAACCCAGTTTTACATTGTGTAGTTCAGCTACTTATTGACATGTCTATGTTAGTCTTACTATTGCAACAAAAAATATGGTACTCAAGGCCACCTGGATAATATACATTCTTGATGTTGTAAGTGAAGTCGAAAAAAATCAGGTTGGATAAGAATTTTCAGAAAAATATATGGTTTTGGGGAGGATCTGAAAGGGGGTATGCGACTAACTGACTCGTAGGTAAAGCAAGTTGAATTTGCATAATATAGAATGAACAAGAAATCAATGATAATGGCAAAATTGATCGATAATTTGATAAGAGGTGTCTGTATAGATAAGTAATATGAACATATGAACACAACCTCACCATCAATGAAAGAGTTTGGTAATGCTCCAATGGTTTTAGCAGTGGATATAGTCGATCAGAAATCAAAATGTGTAGCAGTTGAGGATGCATAAGAAGTAAAATTGAATATCAAATGTAATCTTAATATAATTAGCCATTTAAAGGTTCATGACTCTTAGTTGTTGTCGACAATATCAGAGATGCATAGGTTGAGAAGTAAAGAGATGCCAATAGAGTGTTGGAGTTACCAAGTAGCAGCAAAAATACGATAGAACTAAATATTAAGGGCACCATGCGGTAATGGATAATGTTGGGAAAATCGATATTGTTGATCTTGAAGTTCTTGAGGTGGGATGTGAAAGAAAACATGGGTTGATGAGCTCAGATCATGATATCACATATGAGCGAGAAGATATATAAAAATGTGGAGATTTGAGGAAGCTGGGTCTTACATAAGTTACTTACCGGTTGATAACAAGAGAAAAGGAAATTTAACAGACTATTGCCATTAAGAAGCATATTAGGGATATAACGTGGAATCTCACTGTGGGAATTTGTTTCCAAAAAAATCAGGTTGGATAAGAATTTTTCGAAAAAAATATATCCTTTTGACGCGGATGTGAAAGGAGGTATGCGACTAACTGACTAGCAGGTAAAACAAGTTGAATTTGCGCAATATAAAATGAACAAGAAATCAATGATAATGGCAAAATTGATCGATAATTTGATAAGAGGTGTTTTGTATAGATAATTAATATGAACATATGAACACCACCTCACCATCAATGAAAGAGTTTGATAATACTACAATGGTTTGAGCAATGGATATAGTCGATCAGAAATAAAACTTTAAATTTGCATGTGTAGCAGTTGAGAATGCATAAGGAGTGAAACTGAATATGAAAGATAATCTTAATCCAATTAACCATTTAAATGTTCGTCACTATATAGTCGTTTCCGGCAATATTACAAAGGTATAGCAGGTAAAACAAGTTGAATTTGCGTAATATAGAATGAACAGGAAAACAATGATCATGGAAAAATTGATCGATAAGTTGATAAGAGGTGTCTGTATAGATAATTAATATGAACATATGAACACCACCTCACCATCAATGAAAGAGTTTGATACTACTGCAATGGTTTTAGCAGTGGATATGGTCAATCAGAAATCAAATTTTAAAGTTGCATGTGTAGCAGTTGAGGGCGCCTAAGAAGTGAAATTGAATATCAAATATAATCTTAATCTAGTTAGCCATCTAAAGCTTCGCGACTCTTAGTTGTTGGCGGCAATATCAGAGATGCATAGGTTGATAAGTAAAGACACTCCAATAGAGTGTTGAAGTTACCAAGTACCACTAGGAAATACGATGGAACTAAATATTAAGGGCACCATGCGGTAGTCGATAATGTTGAGAAAATTGATGTTGTTGATCTTGAAGTTCTTGAGCTGGGATGTGAAAGAAAACATGGATTGATGAGCTCAGATCATGATACCACATATGAGCATGAAGATATCTAATAATGTGGAGATTTGAGGAACTTGGCTCTTAGATAAGTTACTTACCGGTTGATAACATGACAAAAGGAAATTTAATAGACTACTGGCATTAAGCAGCATATTAGGGATATAACATGGAATCTCATTGTGCCTGCATACAAGTTTGACATGAGGAATTTGTGTACTAATTAACTTATCCAATCGAAGGAGTTGTGGTTGTTAAGTAATTATACAAGGAGCGTGTGAACAAGTGGATGAACATCAAATGTCAATTGTGGTCATTGAAACGGGGTCAAGAGAGGCATCTCTTTCGCGTCAGGACATATCGGACAAATCCCAGTTTTACATTGTGTAGTTCAGCTACTTATTGACATGTCTATGTTATTCTTACTATTGCAACCAAAAATATGGTACTCAATCCCACCTGGATAATATACATTATTGATGTTGTACGTGAAGTCGAAAAAAATCAGGTTGGATAAGAATTTTCAAAAAAATATATGCAATTGGGGATGATCTGAAAGGGGGTATGCAACTAACTGACTAGCAGGTAAAACAAGTTGAATTTACACAATATAGAAAGAACAAGAAATCAATAATAATGGCGAAATTGATCGATAAATTGATAAGAGGTGTCTGTATAGATAAGTAATATGAACATATGAACACCACCTCACCATCAATGAAAGAGTTTGATAATGCTACAATGGTTTTAGAAGTGGATATAGTCGATCATAAATCAAAATGTGTAGCAGTTGAGGATGCATAGGAAGTAAAATTGAATATCAAATATAATCTTAATCTGATTAACCATTTAAAGGTTTGTAGCTCTTAGTTGTTGGCGGCAATATCAGAGATGCATAGGTTGATAAGTAAAGACATGCCAATAGAGTGTTGCAGATACCAAATAGCAAAAAGAAATACAATGGAACTAAATATTAAGGGCACCATGCGGTAATGGATAATGTTGGGAAAATCGATGTTGTTGATCTTGAAGTTCTTGAGGTGGGATGTGAAAGAAAACATGCGTTGATGAGCTCAGAACATGATATCACATGTGAGGATGAAGATATATAATAATGTGGAGATTTGAGGAAGCTGGGTCTTAGATAAGTTACTTACCGGTTGATAACAAGACAAAAGGAAATTTAGCAGACTACTGCCATTAAGCAGCATATTAGGGATATAACGTGGAATCTCTTTGTGCCTGCATACAAGTTTGACATGAGGAATTTGTGTACTAATTAACTTATCCAATTGAAAAAGTGGTGGTTGTTAAGTAATTATACAAGGAGCGTGTGAACAAGTGGACGAACATCAAATGTCAATTGTGGTCATTGAAACGGGGTCAAGAGAGGCATCTCTTTCGCGTCAGGACATATCGGACAAATCCCAGTTTTACATTGTGTAGTTCCACTACTTATTCACATATCCGTGTTACTCTTACTATTGCAACCAGAAATATGGTACGCAAGGCCACTTGGATAATATACATTCTTGATGTTGTAAGTGAAGTCGAAAAAAATCAGGTTGGATTAGAATTTTCAGAAAAGAATATATGCTTTTGAGGAGGATGTGAAAGGGGGTATGCGACTAACTGACTAGCAGGTAAAACAAGTTGAATTTGCATAATATAGAATGAACAAGAACTCAATGATAATGGCAAAATTGATCGATAATTTGATAAGAGGTGTTTTGTATAGATAATTAATATGAACACCACCTCACCATCAATGAAAAAGTTTAATAATACTACAATGACTTTAGCAGTGGATATAGTCGATCAAAAATAAAATTTTAAAGTTGCATGTGTACCAATTGAGGATCCATAAGGAGTGAAACTGAATATGAAAGATAATCTTAATCTAATTTACGATTTAAATGTTCGTGACTACATAGTTGTTTCCGGCAATATTACAAATGTATCGCAGGAAAAACAAGTTGAGTTTGCGTAATATAGAATGAACAGGAAATCAATGATAATGGAAAAATTGATCGATAAGTTGATAAGAGGTGTCTGTATAGATAATTAATATGAACATATGAACACCACCTCACCATCAATGAAAGAGTTTGATACTACTGCAACGGTTTTAGCAGTGGATATATTCGATCAGAAATCAAATTTTAAAGTTGCATGTGTAGCAGTTGAGGATGCCTAAGAAGTGAAATTGAATATCAAATATAATCTTAATGTAGTTAGCCATCTACAGGTTCGTGACTCTTAGTTATTTGCGGCAATATCAGAGATGCATAGGTTGATAAGTAAAGACACTCCAATAGAGTGTTGGAGTTACCAAGTACCACCAGGAAATACGATGGAACTAAATATTAAGGGCACCATGCGGTAGTGGATAATGTTGAGAAAATCGATGTTGTTGATCTTGAAGTTCTTGAGGTGGGATGTGAAAGAAAACATGGATTGATGAGCTCAGACCATGATACCACATATGAGCATGAAGATATCTAATAATGTGGATATTTGAGGAACTTGGATCTTAGATAAGTTACTTACCGATTGATAACATGACAGAAGGAAATTGAACAGACTACTGCCATTAGGCAGCATATTAGGGATATAACATGGAATCTCGGTTTGCCTGCATACAAGTTTGACATGAGGAATTTGTGTACTAATTAACTTATCCAATCGAAGGAGTTGTGGTTGTTAAGTAATTATACAAGGAGCGTGTGAACAAGTGGACGAACATCAAATGTCAATTGTGGTCATTGAAACGGAGTCAAGAGAGGCATCTCTTTCGCGTCAGGACATATCGGACAAATCCCAGTTTTACATTGTGTAGTTCGGCTACTTATTGACATGTCTATGTTATTCTTACTATTGCAACCAATAATATGGTACTCAAGGCCACCTGGATAATATACATTCTTGACGTTGTAAGTGATGTCGAAAAAAATCAAGTTGGATAAGAATTTTCAGAAAAAATATATGCTTTTGGGGAGGATCTGAAAGGGGGTATGCGACTAACTGACTAGCAGGTAAAACAAGTTGAATTTGCATAATATAGAATGAACAAGAAATCAATGATAATGGCAAAACTGATCGATAATTTGATAAGAGGTGTCTGTATAGATAAGTAATATGAACATATGAACACCACCTCACCATCAATGAAAAAGTTTGATAATGCCGCAATGGTTTTAGCAGTGGATATAGTCGATCATAAATCAAAATGTGTAGCAGTTGAGGATGCATAGGAAGTAAAATTGAATATCAAATATAATCTTAATCTAATTAGCCATTTAAAGGTTCATGACTCTTAGTTGTTGCCGGCAATATTAGAGATGCATAGGTTGATCAGTAAAGACATGCCAATAGAGCGTTGGAGTTACCAAGTAGCAGCAAGAAATACGATCGAACTAAATATTAAGGGCACCATGCGGTAATGGATAATGTTGGGAAAATCGATGTTGTTGATCTTGAAGTTCTTGAGGTGGGATGTGAAAGAAAACATGGGTTGATGAGCTCAAATCATGATATCACATATGAGCATGAAGATATATAATAATGTGGAGATTTGAGGAAGCTGGGTCTTAGATAAGTTACTTACCGGTTGATAACAAGAAAAAAGTAAATTTAACAGACTATTGCCATTAAGCAGCATATTAGCGATATAACGTGGAATGTCACTGTGCCTCCATACAAGTTTGACATGAGGAATTTGTGTACTAATTAACTTATCCAATTGAAGGAGTTGTGGTTGTTAAGTAATTATACAAGGAGCGTGTGAACAAGTGGACGAACATCAAATGTCAATTGTGGTCATTGAAACGGGGTCAAGAGAGGCATCTCTTTCGCGTCAGGACATATCGGAAAAATCCCAGTTTTACATTGTGTAGTTCCACTACTTATTCGCATATCCGTGTTACTCTTACTATCGCAACCAGAAATATGGTATGCAAAGCCAGTTGGATAATATAGATTCTTGATGTTGTAAGTGAAATCGAAAAAAATCAGGTTGGATTAGAATTTTCAGAAAAGAATATATGCTTTTGAGGATGTGAAAGGAGGTATACGACTAACTGACTAGCAGGTAAAACAAGTCGAATTTGCGTAATATAGAATGAACAAGAAATCAATGATAATGGCAAAATTGATCGATAATTTGATAACAGGTGTTTTGTATAGATAATTAATATGAACATATCAACACCACCCCACCATCAATGAAAGAGTTTGATAATACTACAATGGTTTTAGCAGTGGATATAGTCGATCAGAAATAAAATTTTAAAGTTGCATGTGTAGCAGTTCAGGATGCATAAGGAGTGAAACTGAATATGAAAGATAATCTTAATCTAATTAACCATTTAAATGTTCGTCACTATATAGTTGTTTCCGGCAATATTACAAATGTATAGCAGGTAAAACAAGTCGAATTTGCGTAATATAGAATGAACAGGAAATCAATGATAATGGCAAAATTGATCGATAAATTGATAAGACGTGTCTGTATAGATAATTAATATGAACATATGAACACCACCTCACCATCAATGAAAGTGTTTGATACTACTGCAATGGTTTTAGCAGTGGATATAGTCAATCACAAATCAAATTTTAAAGTTGCATGTGTAGCGGTTGAGGATGCCTAAGAAGTGAAATTAAATATCAAATATAATCTTAATCTAGTTATTCATCTAAAGGTTCGTGACTCTTAGTTGTTGGCAGCAATATCAGAGATGCATAGGTTGATAAGTAAAGACACCGCAATAGAGTGTTTGAGTTACCAAGTACCACAAGGAAATACGATGGAACTAAATATTAAGGGCACCATGCAGTAGTGGATAAGGTTGAAAAAATCGATGTTCATGATCTTGAAGTTCTTGAGGTGGGATGTGAAAGAAAACATGGATTGATGAGCTCAGATCATGATACCACATATGAGCATGAAGATATCTAATAATATGGAGATTTGAGGAACTTGGCTCTTAGATAAGTTACTTACCGGTTGATAACATGAGAAAAGGAAATTGAACAGACTACTGCCATTAGGCAGCATATTAGGGATATAACATGGAATCTCACTGTGCCTGCATACAAATTTGACATGAGGAATTTGTGTACTAATTAACTTATCCAATCGAAGGAGTTGTGGTTGTTAAGTAATTACACAAGGAGCGTGTGAACAAGTGGACGAACATCAAATGTCAATTGTGGTCATTGAAACGGGGTCAAGAGAGGCATCTCTTTCGCGTCAAGACATATCGGACAAATCCCAGTTTTACATTGTGTAGTTCGGCTACTTATTGACATGTCTATGTTTTTCTTACTATTGCAACCAAAAATATGGTCCTCAAGGCCACATGGATAATATACATTCTTGATGTTGTAAGTGAAGTCGAAAAAAATCTGGTTGGATAAGAATTTTCAGAAAAATATATGCTTTTGGGGAGGATCTGAAAGGGGGTATGCAACTAACTGACTCGCAGGTAAAACAAGTTGAATTTGCATAATATAGAATGAACAAGAAATCAATGATAATGGCAAAATTGATCGATAATTTGATAAGAGGTGTCTGTATAGATAAGTAATATGAACACCACCTCACCATCAATGAAAGAGTTTGATAATGCTGCAATGGTTTTAGCAGTGGATATAGTCAATCAGAAATAAAAAATGTGTACCAGTTGAGGATGCATAAGAAGTAAAATTGAATATCAAATGTAATCTTAATATAATTAGCCATTTAAAGGTTCATGACTCTTAGTTGTTGGCGGCAATATCAGAGATGCATAGATTGAGAAGTAAACAGTTGCCAATAGAGTGTTGGAGTTACCAAGTAGCAGCAAAAATACGATAGAACTAAATATTAAGGGCACCATGAGGTAATGGATAATGTTGGGAAAATCGATGTTGTTGATCTTGAAGTTCTTGAGCTAGGATGTGAAAGAAAACATGGGTTAATGAGCTCAGATCATGATATCACATATGAGCATGAAGATATATAATAATGTGGAGATTTGAGGAAGCTGGGTCTTAGATAAGTTACTTACCGGTTGATAACAAGACAAAAGGAAATTTAACAGACTATTGCCATTAAGCAGCATATTAGGGATATAACGTGGAATCTCACTGTGGCAATTTGTTTCCAAAAAAATCAGGTTGGATAAGAATTTTCCGAAAAAAATAGATGCTTTTGAGGAGGATGTGAAAGGAGGTATGCGACTAACTGACTAGCAGGTAAAACAAGTTGAATTTGCGTAATATAAAATGAACAAGAAATCAATGATAATGGCAAAATTGATCGATAATTTGATCAGAGGTGTTTTGTATAGATAATTAATATGAACATATGAACACCACCTCACCATCAATGAAAGAGTTTGATAATACTACAATGGTTTTAGCAATGGATATAGTCGATCAGAAATCAAATTTTAAAGTTGCATGTGTAGCAGTTGAGGGTGCCTAAGAAGTGAAATTGAATATCAAATATAATCTTAATCTAGTTAGCCATCTAAAGGTTCGTGACTCTTAGTTGTTGGCGGCAATATCAAAGATGCATAGGTTGATAAGTAAAGACACTCCAATAGAGTGTTGGAGTTACCAAGTACCACCAAGAAATACGATGGAACTAAATATTAAGGGCACCATGCGGTAGTGGATAATGTTGAGAAAATTGATGTTGTTGATCTTGAAGTTCTTGACCTGGGTTGTGAAAGAAAACATGGATTGATGAGCTCAGATCATGATACCACATATGAGATGAAGATATCTAATAATGTGGAGATTTGAGGAACTTGGCTCTTAGATAAGTTACTTACCGGTTGATAACATGACAAAAGGAAATTTAATAGACTACTGGCATTAGGCAGCATATTAGGGATATAACACGGAATCTCACTGTGCCTGCATACAAATTTGACATGAGGAATTTGTGTACTAATTAACTTATCCAATCGAAGGAGTTGTGGTTGTTAAGTAATTCTACAAGGAGCATGTGAACAAGTGGCCAACATCAAATGTCAATTGTGGTCATTGAAACGGGGTCAAGAGAGGCATCTCTTTCGCGTCAGGACATATCGGACAAGTCCCAGTTTTACATTGTGTAGTTTGGCTACTTATTGACATGTCTATGTTATTCTTACTATTGCAACCAAAAATATGGTACTCAATCCCACCTGGATAATATACATTCTTGATGTTGTAAGTGAAGTCGAAAAAATCAGGTTGGATAAGAATTTTCAGAAAAATATATGCAATTGGGGAGGATCTGAAAGGGGGTATGCAACTAACTGACTAGCAGGTAAAACAAGTTGAACTTGCATAATATAGAAAGAACAAGAAATCAATGATAATGACAAAATTGATCAATAATTTGATAAGAGGTGTCTTTATAGATAGGTAATATGAACATATGAACACCACCTCACCATCAATGAAAGAGTTTGATAATGCTACAATGGTTTTAGCAGTGGATATAGTCGATCATAAATCAAAATGTGTAGCAGTTGAGGATGCATAAGAAGTAAAATTGAATATCAAATATAATCTTAATCTAATTAGCCATTCAAAGGTTCGTGGCTCTTAGTTGTTCGCAGCAATATCACAGATGCATAGGTTGATAAGTAAACACATGCCAATAGAGTGTTGCAGTTACCAAGTAGCAGCAAGAAATACAATGGAACTAAATAATAAGGGCACCATGCGGTAATGGATAATGTTGGGTAAATCGATGTATTTGATCTTGAAGTTCTTGAGGTGGGATGTGAAAGAAAACATGGGTTGATGAGCTCAGATCATGATATCACATGTGAGGATGAAGATATATAATAATGTGGAGATTTGAGGAAGCTGGGTCTTAGATAAGTTACTTACTAGTTGATAACAAGCCAAAAGGAAATTTAGCAGACTACTGCCATTAAGCAACATATTAGGGATATAACGTGGAATCTCTCTGTGCCTCCATACAAGTTTGACATGAGGAATTTGTGTACTAATTAACTTATGCAATTGAAGGAGTTGTGGTTGTTAAGTAATTATACAAGGAGCGTGTGAACAAGTGGACGAACATCAAATGTCAATTGTGATCATTGAAACGGGGTCAAGAGAGGCATCTCTTTCGCGTCAGGAAATGTTGGACAAATCCCAGTATTACATTGTGTAGTTCCACTACTTAGTAACATATCCGTGTTACTCTTACTATTGCAACCAGAAATATGGTACGCAAGGCCACTTGGATAATATACATTCTTGATGTTGTAAGTGAAGTCGAAAAAAATCAGGTTGGATTAGAATTTTCAGAAAAGAATATATGCTTTTGAGGAGGATGTGAAAGGAGGTATGCGACTAACTGACTAGCAGGTAAAACAAGTTGAATTTGCGTAATATAGAATGAACAAAAACTCAATGATAATGGCAAAATTAATCGACAATTTGATAAGAGGTGTTTTGTATAGATAATTAATATGAACACCACCTCACCATCAATGAAAAAGTTTAATAATACTACAATGACTTTAGCAGTGGATATGGTCGATCAGAAATAAAATTTTAAAGTTGCATGTGTAGCAATTGAGGATGCATAAGGAGTGAAACTGAATATGAAAGATAATCTTAATCTAATTTACGATTTAAATGTTCGTGACTACATAGTTGTTCTCGGCAATATTACAAATGTATCGCAGGAAAAACAAGTTGAATTTGCGTAATATAGAATGAACAGGAAATCAATGATAATGGAAAAATTGATCGATAAGTTGATAAGAGGTGTCTGTATAGATAATTAATATGAACATATGAACACCACCTCACCATCAATGAAAGAGTTTGATACTACTGCAATGGTTTTAGCATTGGATATATTCGATCAGAAATCAAATTTTAAAGTTGCATGTGTAGCAGTTGACGATGCCTAAGAAGTGAAATTGAATATCAAATATAATCTTAATCTAGTTAGCCATCTAAAGGTTCGCGACTCTTAGTTATTTGCAGCAATATCAGAGATGCATAGGTTGATAAGTAAAGACACTCCAATAGAGTGTTGGAGTTACCAAGTACCACCAGGGAATACGATGGAACTAAATATTAAGGGCACCATGCGGTAGTGGATAATGTTAAGAAAATCGATGTTGTTGATCTTGATGTTCTTGAGGTGGGATGTGAAAGAAAACATGGATTGATGAGCTCAGACCATGATACCATATATGAGCATGAACATATCTAATAATGTGGAAATTTGAGGAACTTGGCTCTTAGATAAGTTACCTACCGGTTGATAACATGACAAAAGGAAATTTAACAGACTACTTCCATTAGGCAGCATATTAGGGATATAACATGGAATCTCGCTGTGCCTGCATACAAGTTTGACATGAGGAATTTGTGTACTAATTAACTTATCCAATCGAAGGAGTTGTGGTTGTTAAGTAATTATACAAGGAGCGTGTGAACAAGTGGACGAACATCAAATGTCAATTGTGGTCATTGAAACGGGGTCAAGAGAGGCATCTCTTTTGCGTCAGGACATATCGGACAAATCGCAGTTTTACATTGTGTAGTTCGGCTACTTATTGACATGTCTATGTTATTCTTACTATTGCAACCAAAAATATGGTACTCAAGGCCACCTGGATAATATACATTCTTGACGTTGTAAGTGAAGTCGAAAAAAATCAGGTTGGATAAGAATTTTCAGAAAAATATATGCTTTTGGGGAGGATCTGAAAGGGGGTATGCGACTTACTGACTAGCAAGTAAAACAAGTTGAATTTGCATAGTATAGAATGAACAAGAAATCAATGATAATGGCAAAATTCATCGATAACTTGATAAGAGGTGTCTGTATAGATAAGTAATATGAACATATGAACACCACCTCGCCATCAATGAAAGAGTTTGATAATGCCGCAATGGTTTTAGCAGTGGATATAGTCGATCAGAAATAAAAATGTGTAGCAGTTGAGGATGCATAGGAAGTAAAATTGAATATCAAATATAATCTTAATCTAATTAGCCATTTAAAGGTTCATGACTCGTAGTTGTTGGCGGCAATATCGGAGATGCATAGGTTGATAAGTAAAGACATGCCAATAGAGCGTTGGAGTTACCAAGTAGCAGCAAGAAATACGATGGAACTAAATATTAAGGGCACCATGCAGTAATGGATAATGTTGGGAAAATCGATGTTGTTGATCTTGAAGTTCTTGAGGTGGGATGTGAAAGAAAACATGGGTTCATGAGCTCAGATCATGATATCACATATGAGCATGAAGATATATAATAATGTGGAGATTTGAGGAAGCTGGGTCTTAGATAAGTTACTTACCGGTTGATAACAAGACAAAAGGAAATTTAACAGACTATTGCCATTAAGCAGCATATTAGGGATATAACGTGGAATCTCACTGTGCCTCCATAAAAGTTTGACATGAGGAATTTGTGTACTAATTAACATATCCAATTGAAGCAGTTGTGGTTGTTAAGTAATTATACAAGGAGCGTGTGAACAAGTGGACGAACATCAAATGTCAATTGTGGTCATTGAAACGGGGTCAAGAGAGGCATCTCTTTCGCGTCAGGACATATCGGACAAATCCCAGTTTTACATTGTGTAGTTCCACTACTTATTCGCATATCCGTGTTACTCTTACTATCGCAACCAGAAATATGGTATGCAAGGTCAATTGGATAATATAGATTCTTGATGTTGTAAGTTAAATCGAAAAAAATCAGGTTCGATTAGAATTTTCAGAAAAGTATATATGCTTTTGAGGAGGATGTGAAAGGAGGTATACGACTAACTGACTAGCAGGTAAAACAAGTTGAATTTGCGTAATATAGAATGAACAAGAAATCAATGATAATGGAAAAATTGATCGATAATTTGATAACAGGTGTTTTGTATAGATAATTAATATGAACATATCAACACCACCCCATCATGAATGAAAGAGTTTTATAATACTACAATGGCTTTAGCAGTGGATATACTCGATCAGAAATAAAATTTTAATGTTGCATGTGTAGCAGTTGAGATGCATAAGGAGTGAAACTAAATATGAAAGATAATCTTAATCTAATTAACCATTTAAATGTTCCTGACTATATAGTTGTTTCCGGCAATATTACAAATGTATAGCAGGTAAAACAAGACGAATTTGCGTAATATAGAATGAAGAGGAAATCAATGATAATGGCAAAATTGTTAGATAAGTTGATAAGAGGTGTCTGTATAGATAATTGATATGAACATATGAACACCACCTCACCATCAATGAAAGAGTTAGATACTACTACAATGGTTTTAGCAGTGGATATAGTCGATCACAAATCAAATATCAAAGTTGCATGTGTAGCAGTTGAGGATGCCAAAGAAGTGAAATTGAATATCAAATATAATCTTAATATAGTTAGCCATCTAAAGGTTCGTGACTCTTAGTTGTTGGCGGCAATATAAGAGATGCATAGGTTGATAAGTAAAGACACTCCAATAGAGTGTTGGAGTTACCAAGTACCACCGGGAAATACGATGGAACTAAATATTAAGGGCACCATGCAGTAGTGGATAATGTTGAAAAAATTGATGTTGATGATCTTGAAGTTCTTGAGGTGGCATGTGAAAGAAAACATGGATTGATGAGCTCAAATCATGATACCACAAATGAGCATGAAGATATCTAATAATGTGGAGATTTGAGGAACTTGGCTCTTAGATAAGTTACTTACCGGTTGATAACATGAGAAAAGGAAATTTAACAGACTACTGCCATTAGGCAGCATATTAAGGATATATCATGGAATCTCACTGTGCCTGCATACAAGTTTGACATGAGGAATTTGTGTACTAATTAACTTATCCAATCGAAGGAGTTGTGGTTGTTAAGTAATTACACAAGGAGCGTGTGAACAAGTGGACGAACATCAAATGTCAATTGTGGTCATTGAAACAGGGTCAAGAGAGGCATCTCTTTCGCGTCAGGACATATCGGACAAATCCCAATTTTACATTGTGTAGTTCGACTACTTATTGACATGTCTATGTTAGTCTTACTATTGCAACAAAAAATATGGTACTCAAGGCCACCTGGATAATATACATTCTTGATGTTGTAAGTGAAGTCGAAAAAAATTAGGTTGGATTAGAATTTTCAGAAAAGAATATATGCTTTTGAGGAGGATGTGAAAGGAGGTATGCGACTAACTGACTAGCAGGTAAAACAAGTTGAATTTGAGTAATATAGAATGAACAAGAACTCAATGATAATGGCAAAATTGATCGATAATTTGATAAGATGTGTTTTGTATAGATAATTAATATGAACACCACCTCACCATCAATGAAAAAGTTTAATAATACTACAATGACTTTAGCAGTGGATATAGTCGATCTGAAATAAAATTTTAAAGTTGCATGTGTACCAATTGAGGATGCATAAGGAGTGAAACTGAATATGAAAGATAATCTTAATCTAATTTACGATTTAAATTTTCGTGACTACATAGTTGTTTCCGGCAATATTACAAATGTATCGCAGGAAAAACAAGTCGAATTTGCGTAATATAGAATGAACAGGAAATCAATGATAATGGAAAAATTGATCGATAAGTTGATCCGAGGTATCTGTATAGATAATTAATCTGAACATATCAACACCACCTCACTATCAATGAAAGAGTTTGATACTACTGCAATGGTTTTAGCAATGGATATATTCGATCAGAAATCAAATTTTAAAGTTGCATGTGTAGCAGTTGAGGATGCCTAAGAAGTGAAATTGAATATCAAATATAATCCTAATCTAGTTAGCCATCTAAAGGTTCGTGACTCTTAGTTATTTGCGGCAATATCAGAGATGCATACGTTGATAAGTAAAGACACTCCAATAGAGTGTTGGAGTTACCAAGTACCACCAGGAAATACGATGGAACTAAATATTAAGGGCACCATGCGGTAGTGGATAATGTTGAGAAAATCGATGTTGTTGATCTTGAAGTTCTTGAGGTGGGATGTGAAAGAAAACATGGATTGATGAGCTCAGACCATGATACCACATATGAGCATGAAGATATCTAATAATGTGGAGATTTGAGGAACTTGGCTCTTAGATAAGTTACTTACCGGTTGATAAAATGACAAAAGGAAATTTAAGAGACTACTGACATTAGGAAGCATATTAGGGATATAACATGGAATCTTGCTCTGCCTGCATACAAGTTTGACATGAGGAATTTGTGTACTAATTAACTTATCCAATCGAAGGAGTTGTGGTTGTTGAGTAATTATACAAGGAGCGTGTGAACAAGTGGACGAACATCAAATGTCAATTGTGGTCATTGAAACGGGGTCAAGAGAGGCATCTCTTTCGCGTCAGGACATATCGGACAAATCCCAGGTTTACATTGTGTAGTTCGGCTACTTATTGACATGTCTATATTATTCTTACTATTGCAACCAAAAATATGGTACTCAAGGCCACCTGGATAATATTCATTCTTGACGTTGTAAGTGAAGTCGAAAAAAATCAGGTTGGATAAGAATTTTCAGAAAAATATATGCTTTTGTGGAGGATCTGAAAGGGGGTATGCGACTAACTGACTAGCAGGTAAAACAAGTTCAATTTGCATAATATAGAATGAACAAGAAATTAATTATAATGGCAAAATTGATCGATAATTTGATAAGGGGTGTCTGTATAGATAAGTAATATCACATATGAACACCACCTCGCCATCAATGAAAGAGTTTGATCATGCCGCAATGGTTTTAGCAGTGGATATAGTCGATCAGAAATCAAAATGTGTAGCAGTTGAGGATGCATAAGAAGTAAAATTGAATATCAAATATCATCTTAATCTAATTAGCCATTTAAAGGTTCATGACTCTTAGTTGTTGGCGGCTATATCGGAGATGCATAGGTTGATAAGTTACTTACCGGTTGATAACAAGACAAAAGGAAATTTAACAGGCTATTGCCATTAAGCAGCATATTAGGGATATAACGTGGAATCTCACTGTGCCTGCATACAAGTTTGACCTGAGGAATTTGTGTAGTAATTTACTTATCCAATCGAAGGAGTTGTGGTTGTTAAGTAATTATACAAGGAGCGTGTGAACAAGTGGACGAACATCAAATGCCAATTGTGGTCATTGAAACGGGGTCAAGAGAGGCATCTCATTCGCGTCAGGACATATCGGACAAATCCCAGTTTTACATTGTGTAGTTCGGCTACTTATTGACATGTCTATGTTATTCTTACTATTGCAACCAAAAATATGGTACTCAATCCCACCTGGATAATATACATTCTTGATGTTGTAAGTGAAGTCGAAAAATATCAGGTTGGATAAGAATTTTCAGAAAAATATATGCAATTGGGGAGGATCTAAAAGGGGGTATGCAACTAACTAACTAGCATGTAAAACAAGTTGAATTTGCACAATATAGAAAGAACAAGAAATCAATGATAATGGCGAAATTGATCGATAAATTGATAAGAGGTGTCTGTATAGATAAGTAATATGAACACCACCTCACCATCAATGAAAGAGTTTGATAATGCTGCAATGGTTTTAGCAGTGGATATAGTCGATCAGAAATCAAAATGTGTAGCAGTTGAGGATGCCTAAGAAGTAAAATTGAATATCGAATGTAATCTTAATATAATTAGCCATTTAAAGGTTCATCACTCTTAGTTGTTGGCGACAATATCAGAGATGCATAGGTTGAGAAGTAAAGAGATGCCAATAGAGTGTTGGAGTTACCAAGTAGCAGCAAAAATACGATAGAACTAAATATTAAGGGCACCATGCGGTAATGGATAATGATGGGAAAATCGATGTTGTTGATCTTGAAGTTCTTGAGGTGGGATGTGAAAGAAAACATGGGTTGATGAGCTCAGCTCATGATATCACATATGGGCATGAAGATATATAATAATGTGGAGATTTGAGGAAGCTGGGTCTTAGATAAGTTACTTATCGGTTGATAACAAGACAAAAGGAAATTTAACAGACTATTGCCATTAAGCAGCATATTAGGGATATAACGTGGAATGTCACTGTGCCTCCATAGAAGTTTG
>LPNX010206056.1:0-22936 GCA_001517045.1 Pseudotsuga menziesii
CAGATTTCTCTAAACTTGAAAAAATGTATATTCTGTGCACCATTTGGTATCTTGTTGGGTCACATTGTTTGCAGACAAGGCTTGATGGTAGACCCCGCCAAATCGCTATCATTGTAAACCTTCCAGCACCCAACTCAGTCAAGCAACTGAGGACAGTACTTGGTCATACTGGGTAATACAGAAAGTTCATCAAGGGCTACGCAAAGATTACAGCACCGATGGAGAAGTTGCTCAAGAAGGATGTAAAATTCCTATGGAACGAGGAATGCCAGAAGAGTCTAGACATACTTAAGGAGAAGATGGTTACAGCACCCATTCTAGTATTTATGGATTGGACTAAGCCTTTCCATGTACATGTGGATGCATCTGGCATCGCATTAGGAATCGTCTTGACCCAGCCAGGAGAAGGGGATCTTGACCATCCCATCGCATATTCCATTAGAAAGCTATCCACAGCGGAAAAGAACTACACCACAACAGAAAGGGAGGGCTTAGCTATGGTATATGCGCTGCATAAGTTCAGGCACTATCTATTGGGTGCCTCGTTTAAAATTTTTACTGACCATTCCGCATTGAAGTACCTAGTCAATAAACCAGTGTTAGGGGGGAGAATCTGCAGATGGTTACTCCTCTTCCAGGAATATGATTTCAAAATCATTGTGAAACCAGGAAGACTGAATGCAGGACCGGATCATCTGTCGCGGTTAGACTCAGGAGAAGATCCCAGTAACCTAGAAGACATTCTGCTAGATGCGCCATTGTTTTCCATACAGATTGCAGATGAGTACTATGCCGACATTATTCAATTCCTCACCACTGGAGTAGCACCTGATGAGTTTACTAAGAAGCAAAAGAAACAGTTGGTTGTGAAGGCAGCAGATTTCACCCTCATTGCAGGATGCCTATACAAGTTAGGCCCGGATGAAGTTCTACGCAGATGTGTAATGCCGCATGAAAAAGGCGTTATTATCAAAGAGGCTCATTCAGGAACCACGGGAGGTCATTTCACTGGAAAACCGACTACGCAGAAAATCTTAGAGGCAGGCTTGTGGTGGCCTACATTGCATAAAGACACTAAGGACTTTTGCAGATGCTGCGATATCTGCCAAAGGGTAGGAAAACCCTCGCGACGCGATGAAATGCTGCTGCGACCGCAGGTCACGTTGCGCGCATTTGACAAATGGGCTATAGACTTCGTGGGTCCAATCAACCCACCAGGGAAGCACACTGGTGCGAGATATATTATCACTGGAACAGAGTACCTCACCAGATGGGCAGAGGCCACGGCAGTAAGAAATTGTGATGCTGCTACAGCTGCACAGTTCCTCTTTGAAAACATCATCAGCAGGTTTGGATGCCCAGTAATTTTGATGAGCGACCAAGGTACACATTTCTTGAACAGTACTATTGAGGCATTAACAGAAGAATTCCAGATTCAGCACCATAAGAGCACTCCCTACCACCCGCAGGCTAATGGTACAGTAGAGGCCTTCAATAAGATTTTAGAAAATGCTCTTACTAAGATCTGTAATAGCCAGAGGAATGATTGGGACCTCAGAGTTAATGCTGTCTTATGGGCATACAGAACCACATGCAAGAAACTTACGGGACACACACCTTTCAGCTTGGTATATGGATAAGAGGTTGTTATGCCTATGGATTATATTCTTCCCAGCTTAAGAATTGCTCAGATTACCGAGATGACTGATACCGACACAGTCGAAGCAAGGCTAGCACAGCTGCTTGCCCTAGAAGAAGACAGGTTCATTGCCGGATTCCATCAGAGAGTGCAGAAGGCCCAAGAAAAAGCTTGGCATGACAGACACATCAAGAATAAGACTTTCCAGACCGGATACCTGGTGCTCCTTTATGACAGCAAATTCATCAAGTTCCCAGGGAAGTTTAAGACGCATTGGTTGGGACCATACCAGATTCAACAAGTTACAGAAGGAGGTGCCGTTCAGCTCAGCCAGCTGAACGGGGAGCTCTTGCCCACATGGATTAACGGAAATAGGCTTAAGCTCTATAGTGACGGCCTCCCCACCTCTCATCCCTAGCATGAACAGTTTATAACGGTGCAGATGTCCAGTGTAGTTGAAAGGAGGCATCGCACCGGGAATGAGTATACAAAAAAAAAAAAAAATTAACACTTTTTGTTTGCGCAGGTGATGCGGAGTTGCATCGCAGCA
Organism: Pseudotsuga menziesii; assembly: GCA_001517045.1. Classification (NCBI taxonomy): domain Eukaryota; kingdom Viridiplantae; phylum Streptophyta; class Pinopsida; order Pinales; family Pinaceae; genus Pseudotsuga; species Pseudotsuga menziesii. The sequence goes on from LPNX010206056.1 coordinate 2,190, forward strand.
GTCAGATGTTTCCCCCTGCCACGTACCCAGTTTGCAACCGACAATGGGCTAGTCAAGTCACTATCTGATAGGTAGTTAATGAAGAAATGACCGGTATCCCCTACCGTAGATTTGGCAGCAGTATAATAAATTTTCCAAATTTGGTAAATCTCCGACGACACCCGTGCCTGGATATGCATGTGTTGAGGGACACGTGATCAGATCTCAGCAATTATGCCAGATCAGAATGACGGGTAGGGTCTCGTCCAAGTAATTATGATGACCAACGGGGTTGACCTAGGAGGACCATTGCGTCCAGTAGTATGCCTTCAGCATAAAAGCAAACATCCCTCAAGTAGGAAGGGTACAGTTGCCAAATCTCGAGAGCTATGCAAGGTAGTGCTCAGTGTCCCCTGTGCAGAGCCAATTAAGTTTCAGAGTACAGTGACTTCCAGAGTTCGAAGCCACTGCACGCCCAGAGTATTGAGCCAAGCGAATTCTGACTGAGGCCGAACCTATAGAAGTCAAGCTTAGAAAAAACATACTGGCCGTGCGTTCGCCATGACGACGCCACCCAAGGTTGTGAAATTAGAGACAACACAAGTTAGATAGCCGCTAAGGATGAAGAATCAAGCACCAGAAGTAGAAGTTGTCACTAAAGTCTCTGCTATGGAGAAGAAGAACGCCGAGCCGATCACTGAAGATAAGAAAGCAGAGTAGAAGAATGATGAGAAGAAATTTCCCGCTAGGAGAAAGGTAAAAATGAGAAAAAGAAAGCAACGGGAGAAAATTGCTGACCTATCTGATCAGCTAAGAAAAGCACGAAAGATTGAAGGTGCTGAAACAGAAACCTGAGGGTCAGAGGCAGCATGTGGATCTGGCCCACTTCGAAGAGCAGAGAAGTGGAAGAAGACTGCAAACCCAGCGGAGGGGAGACTTCCAGAACGTGGACAAAGGCTTGTTCTCGGAGCGGAGTTCATGGGTTGCTTCTTCTCCATCCACGACGCTCTAGATGGAAGGAAATGTTTGAGAAGGGTGGAAGATACAGATTTTCTTTGTAATAAAAGTTCTAACCCAGATAAAAAGGAAAGGATATCTGTGGAACACTTCTCAAACACTAGAGCGCTCATAGAGAAGAAAGAGTGAAGAGAGTGAAACCATGACTACGGGCAGAAAGGATAAGAGAGCCCAGCGAACTAAGTTACCGAAATTCCAAGAGAACACGCCGAGGAGATGAACAATGAAGTCGCAGGACTTCAAGGCAGGTTACAGCGCACTTCACAGGAGGCGAAGGATACGTTGCAGTAGGAGAAGCCTGTTGTAGGTGTCTCGAGGACGAGCCACAAGTAAGTGTTAGGGGACTGTTGGAGCAGGGTCCCGCAGCTACAGAAGAAGCTGCTAGTTTTGGCGGAAAGATATAAGTTTTGGCAGAAAGAGGACAAGGCAGAGCTACGACGCCGTAGCACGTTTCCAGCTGGAGAACAGAGCCGGAAACCATGACTTTTTGGATAGAAAAGTCAAGAAGGCAACGGTACCTGAGTGGCCAAGAGAAGAAAGCTCAACCACTGCATTGAAGGCAGCGGTGGAAGACAGGAGGGCTCAGCGACCCTCATAAAGAAGAAGGAGCAACGAGGCTCAAGCATTGAAGGCGAAGGACAGAAAAGAGAAGCGGTGCATAGTACCCATGGTCAGTGCCGGGAAGCATGGAAGACTGCAGAGAGCTGTGGTGTGACGGGAAGCGGCTACCTCAAGGACAGAGAGGACCGACTGTCACTGTTTAGGGTTTGGGTTTACTGTTGGGACAGGCCCACAGTGTTGTAATGGCGAGACCTTCGGGCCGCCTATAAAATCTTTCATTTTGTATTGTAAAGGGTTAGCTAATCAGTCAGTTAGCCAGTTGGTTGGTTCATAGGATGAGTCGTTAGTTGGTCAATAGATTAATTTTGAGGTAGACTCAGGAGTCAGTTAGACAGACTGTGTTGTAATGATCCAGACACCTAGCTTTTTTGTGAGTCATTTGAGTCTGTATGTAACCATCCACAGAGAGGAAAGAGAGGGAAGGATATATTGAAAGAAAGGAAATATAGAGATAGAAATAGGCCAGAGATCTAGAAGAGATCTCGCGCTGCATATGCAGTGCAACAGACTGTGCTAACTTCCCTCAAGATATATAATAGAAGCACAGTTTGGTGGACGTAACTCCCATCCTGAGGGTGAACCACGTTAAATCTGCGTGTTATGTGTTGCATGAATGTGATTGTATTTGCTTATTGTTGCTAGTTATCGTGCATATAATGTTAGTTGTAGTAAGTGAATGTATGTATTGTTCAGCTCATGGCAATGCAAGATGATAGAGATAAGTTGAAGTATTTTAGTAAGCTTCTTAAAGACTCCTTTACGTCTGTTTCTAACGACCATTTACTCACAATATAACTTCTGGGAAGTAGAGTTTCGCACCGTGCCACAGTCAACGCTAAGAGTGCAAAGTCGTAGTGGTAAGATATCGCAGAGAGGCGATATCGCACCGGAAGAGGAGCTGCGGTGCACGATACTGCGAGCTGAGGGATTAGCGTTGAGGAGAGGCTGGGGGTCCCGTGGTGCGCAGAGATGCAATAAGGGTAGGGATATTGTGAGTAGTGGAAGTCGTGCGACGCGGGAAGAAACCGTGCGACTTGGGCATGGATAAGAGTCGCAAGGCTAAAAGTGCTGCGAGTAGAAGGGGATGTGCGATGCGTAGATATAGCTGACCTTGTGACTCACGGGAGTAAGAGGAGAGAAGTAGGATGCTCAGAACCTGGTCCAAGACACTTGAGTCTTGGCCCACCCATTAGATTCACTTCGGGTGAGACTTCAGATCGCTTCGCGGTCTGTCGCCGAAAGGGCCAGTGAGTTAGGGGTGTTGTTGATTGATTATAGTAAACCNTATCTTTCTCAGTTGTTGTTGCTTTTCCTTTATCTGAAGCCTGAGCATATTTTCCTTATCTCTTCTATAACTCTGTCTTGATTCATGCTCATCTGGATAATTCCTGTAAATATCTGCAGGATTGTATAGTGTAAGAGCCTCAGAAGGAGGATCTGCTTTCTCTTTTCCTTTGGTAGATTTCTCAAGAAGACTTAAGAGTCTCTTTTTCTCTTCTTTGAGGTCTCTTCTCAATATATATTCGAAAGCAGGGACAGAGGATAATTACAAATCGACATCTGCCAATTGTTTTTCTATAGAATTCTTTTTGTTGAAAGAGAGCATGTACAAAGAAAAGTAAAAGTCGGGTGGCTCACACCCCCCTAAATTTGCATCCATGTCTGAATCAGAGCTGGAATTGGATTCAAAGGAAAGATCAAATTTTGCAAGAGCAATATCTGAGTCTGAAGCAAAGTCAGAATATTCATCATCAGATTCATCAGGTAAATAAATGATCTTTCCAAAAGGCAGAGGTGCATCTGCAGAACAAACACATAGATCCCACCGATGTGGATATAACTTGGAACATAAGGCTGCAAGCCTTGGTTTACTTTTCCTTTCAGGACATTTTCTAGACCAATGGCCTTTCTTACCACAAATAAAGCATGCATCTTTATCCTTCTTTTTAGTTATTCGTTTGACATAGCGCTTAGGCTGAGATCCTCTAAATCTAAAAGGATATCTTCTTTCAAACTTATTATAACCATGCTTGTTATATTTGTAGGGATTTTCAAGATGATATCGAGGGCTACTAGAATATAATCCTTTTTAAATTTTTCTTGCATTTACAGGTTTCATGTAAATGACCTCGATTATGGGCACCACATCCCCAATCCGGCATTCGGGCTACCTCTTTACAGAAGGATGCATAGAACATCCCTTGGTGTCTTTTGAGATCTTTACTGACTCGACGTTCAAGACAATGTTCTTGCCAAGTCTTGAGAATATAGGCATGCAGTTGTGCTAAAGACATACCATGAAGAGTAATGTGCTTATCTTTTAAGAATTGTTCAACTGCATCTAGGACATGACTTGGAAAGCTTCTTAGGTAATGCTTCAAGTATGCTGGTTCGCCAGACTTACCAGAAGAAACTAACAGGTTTTGCATATAACAAAAATATTCTTCATTTTTGCTCAGATCACATAATCTAGCCGACATAAAAAGTGAAGCCAAATGATCATAATCTTCCTTATCATCAGGGCCATAAAATTATTTACTAAGGCCATGAAGTATTTGTTGATCAACATCGTCAGCAGATAGCATCTCATTTCGAGCTTCTTATGGGAGCCATCTCCACCACTCATATGCTAGGCCTGAGAGGCCTACAACTAATTGTGTGCCCAAACTCTGGCCAGTAATATTACTATCTTGATGTCTTTTGTATATAACCCATTGTCCTAGCATTTGAATCGCATTTTTTATGTCAGCACAAGTCTGACAATGGATATTCAAGACTGGTTGCTCTGGCATTTGGGACAATAAGTTGTTCATGCTATTGATTCCAAATTGGAACCTATGGGAAGGTGTTGTGGATGGACTTACATCTGGCATGTGGACATCAAAATTTGGCTGAGGAGGAGGACCACCTATGATAGAGGATTGACCTTCTTCTTGATGTCTCAGAGACATCATGGCAAGATATTTAGGATTAAGTGCTAGGGGGGATTTCTTAAAGTCCACAACCAAATCTGTTATTTCTTTGAATTCTTCCTCCGTTTGTCCGAAATCAAATTCTGGACGATTATCAACCTCAGAAACACTGAACTGACAAAAAAAAAGACTCTTATTAAATGAGTAAGTTAATATGTGGATAAACTTATTTTAAAATACTTTTTTAATAATAATAATATCTATTTTTAAGGTCATAATCAAGTTAGACACCAATTTGGTGTATGATCCCCCTTATTTGTGGGACAAGGGACCTCCTCTAAGCAACAATGTAACTGCTAAAGTCTATAGAGGTGTGTATACACTACCCCCATTTGGATTTGAACCTATGACCTTTTAGAAGGAAACACATGCTCTTAATCCTTAGGCCCCTTATTTATGGGAATTTTGACCTTATTGGAATTTGGAGGTATTAGCTTATTTAAGAAGATCTAAATCATCAAAATTTAACAATAAAATAATAAATCTTGGAAAAATGATTTTACTGGAAAAAAATAAATTCTTAAAAACAATTGAGTTAGACCACTTTTTAATCACTCATAACTAGATTTTATCAATCACCTTAATAAAAAATATCCGCCAAAAAAAACTCATTTCATTAATATAAACAGAATATTTTGTATGAAGACTCCAAAGAGTCATATCTTTCCATTTTTCTCCACTATGATAAATACATATAAAAATTGCAAAACAACCGATAGCTATCTACTCAAATTAGCTTATAGATGAGCATCATAATAAGACTGGCAAATAGATCATGTAGTTCAAATATTCTACACAACTATAACATAAGTAGATTTTGAATCAAAAGAGTATTATAAAAACAACAAAAAGCATGGCTTTACAAAGGTGCAAAACAAAATTGCTTCTCCAAAAAAACATGAGCTCGTACATGTTTTTCTTTGTACATATGTTGAAAGGTAATGTTTTCAAACCTATCAATGATCCTAATCAACTCATCATATATGGTGAGGAGATGGCTATTTATTGGAGGATTTTTTCTTTCTCATCCACTCCACAACTAACTAAGAATCACCAAAGACTTGTAAATCTTGGATGCCACTATTAATAGCATTAAAAAATGGTGAGCTTTAATGCCATTAATTCATCGTGATTGTTAGTACATGAACCCACACCAACAAAAAAATTATATAAATGAGAATAAGAAATGTGAACTATACCATTAGCCCCTCCCTTATCAGGTAAGCCTTGTGAGGCCTCGTCAAAATATGCCTAGAACTTATATTTATCAATGATTTCCGTCCTCACACATTGTTGATTGTTGATTATCATTCCATATAAAATTTACCACTTTAATACTAGAGATATATAACCATATTATAGTTATATCGGGGCATTTCAGAAATAAATGATCAATAAATTCACTGTTATTTTTGCACAGCTGCGAGCCAGCTTGGCCCAATCCAATATTGTTGGATCATAATATCCTAGACCGACACACCTCTATGTAAGACCAACCATACAAACACCTTCATTTTTAAAGGACATTGAAGATTCCATAAAACAGTGTTCCACCATAATGGAACATCATGGTATTCATCTTCACAGATGGATCGATAATCCATTTTCAAAGTATAAAATCCTTCAAGCATTTTTGGACCAAACAAGAAAATCATCATTATCTGACTGGAATATATGTGAGTCCTTTAAACATTTGATGAACATGTCCCATACTTGACTATCTTCCACATCTGGGTCCAAGTCCAAAGCTCTCATCCATAGATGGATGGATAAATGCAGGTTAATTCCCATACCTATTTGGATTAAAAAAAAAGATCTTGATTCTGGAGATAAACCAACATATGTCTGGGAATTTTGTGAGTCGTTGAACAACCAAACCATGGATCTTGTCCAAGACATACCTTTCTATCATTTCCAAACTTCATTTAAAGGCATGAACCAATAACATAAAACGATTTTATGTGAGCCCTCCACATAGTTCAGTCATTTCTAGACATCTTATTAGGGCTTATGATCCATTCTCCAATCGTAAGTGGAGAGATATACTCATTGGTCACCACTTTTACCCATAGGTCCTCCCCCTTGATAATCCTCCATATACCTTTCGAGATCAATGCCTTGGCCAAACAATGAGGGTTCTTCAGTCCGCATCCACCCAGATATTTTGGAAATAAAGGTTGTCACATGCCACTCAAGCAAAAGATTTATCTTCAAAATTCCCTTTCTAAAGAAAGTGATAACTCATTTTCCAAATATGATCAAGCATTCCCACATGTACATAGGCCAAGGAAGACCAATAAGTCGGTATGGCTTCAAGGTTTGATTTCATTAAAATAAATATGTTTCCTCTTGACAACCACTTGTTGCAACATAAATGAAGCATGTTCTCCATTTTTCTGATAAACCAATCCCAATCTCTTCAAGAATAATCATTGGGCTTTAGAACAAATCCTAAATAAATGACACCATGTTGTACATCCACTTCTTCAAAATCAAATAAGGAGAGCAATCGGTCAAGATTATCTTGTAACAGATTCATCATCGACATTGTGGATTTTATACCATTAATTGACATACTTGAAGCCTCTATATAGACTTCTTCAAAATCAATATTATCTTGTGACAGATTCATCACCAACGTTGTATATTTTCTACCATTAACTAACATACCTGAAGCCTCAAAAAATAGGTCCACAATATCTTTGAACTTCAATAAATGCATCTTGGATCCATCCTAGAATACGAGAATATAATCTATGAATGTGATAATTGATTCATAGTAGGATATAGGAGCCAAGGAGATTCTCACAATTCGATATTACACATAAATTATGCACAAAACAACAGAAAGAGTGAAAATAACATACACAAATGCAATCAATAACTGATTTTATTATGACTGTACAACATGTAAATATGTCTGGAACATGTTTATATTACATTAGGGAGAAATCATGAGGCCTTAGATACCATTTGGATGCATACAAGTGTCAGACCATGATTTGACCCTCAAACCCCCCTATGTGGACCAATCAGCTTCCTAACCATCCCAAATGGTCATGAATGCAAGTTTAAACATGCGTGAGGCATGTTGTATCACAAATGAAGGCATTCTAGGCATGGGTGAGCACATGGGTGAGTAGGAGTGGCTCTAGGAGGCAATAAATGTTTAAGAAAGGAAAAAAGCCACCACAAACATGCACTAGCGCCTAAGGTCAAACATATCATTGAATCTAGGGATGTGGGAGCGCACCAAGACTGAACTATCATCAATGAGGGATATTGCGTTGTCAGAATGATCAACCTGGAGCGCCTGAAATATCAAAATGATTAAAGTGGAGCGCCTCAACTATCAATAAATGATCAATATAGCATAAGTTTTGACCATAGAACATAACATGAAGGATAATGAAATGTGTCCAAGGTCTATGATCATGGTACTAAGGTGGATTATCCTCTAAAACTCCCCCTTAATCCTAAATTAGTACATCCTATACCAAAATATTATAGAGGCCTTGGAAACTAAGGCTCAAGTCACCTCATACAACAAAATTTTTATTTGTCCATAGAAAACAAGGGAAGGAGTAAAACCACATGGGAACAAAACCTCCCCTCAAAAATGGACATGGATCCAAAATATGAAAGTGAATGCCAGCCATCACCATGTCTCACCCACTCCAAGAAGGGATTTGAGATAGGTGACTGTCTTCTCTGTGAAGCTCTTGGTGAAAATTTCAGCAGTTTGCTCTGCAGATGGGAAATATTGCAAGGATATCACTTGATCATGCACCAAGATCCAGATGTAGTGCATGTGTATCTCAGTGTGTTTGGTCCTTTGTCTCTACACTGGATCAGTTTAAATCTTGATTTCACTTTGATTTTCACACCAAATTATTGTGGGTGAATCAAATGCAAATCCAAGTTCTTGAAGAATACCTTGCAACCACACACATTGTGTAGTTGCATTCACTGCTCCTTTGTACTCGGCCTTAGCTAAAGAGAGTTATATGGTGTGTTATTTATTTATTTACCAGCATATGGGACCATGAGCAAGCATGAATACATAACCTGAAGTGGACTTTCTATCAATGGGATCTCCATCCCAATCAGAATCAGTAAATCCAACTAGTTCTAGTGGAGAACCAACAACATAGTGTATCCTGAAGTGTCTGGTTCCTTGCACATAGTGCATGATCCTCTTGGAATCCTTCCAATGGATTTCATGAGGCTTTTGCATATATCTAGAAATAACATCTATATCATATTTCAAATCAGGTTGGGAGTGTGTAAGATACAGTAGATTCCGAACTAGCTTTTTGTACAACGAGCTGCCCACCAATGGAGATGCACCAAATTCACCTAGTTTTATCCCTGAAAGGAATGGGAACTTTCCTGCCTTACATTCAGCCATTTTAAAATTCAATAACAGATATGTAGCATACTTTGGTTTGATGACCTTTACCCCTGCTTCAGATTGCTCAATCTCTAATCCAAGAAATTGTCTCACCAATCCAAGGCCAGTCATGGAGAATTCACTGTGCAAAGAAGACTTAATCAATCCAATTTCTTTAGTGAGCTACCTGTAATCAAAATATCATCAACATACAACACTATGACATGCAATAATTCACCAACATGCTGCAAATACACACTAGGATCAAATTTACATCTTCCAAAGCCAAGCATGAGCAGAAAATTGTCCATCTTGGCATACCAAGCCCTAGGGCTTGCTTGAGGCCATAGAGAGACTTATTTAACTTGAAACAAGTGAAGTATCCTCAATGAAACCTTCAGTTTTCTTCATATATATCTCCTCTTGAATTTCACCATGAATAAATGCACTTTTCACATCCATGTAGTGAACCTCCCAACGCTTAGATGCATCAATGGCTAAAACTAGCCTGATAGAGTCCAACTTTGTAACCAGTGCAAATGTCTCTGTGTAGTCCACTCCTTGGACTTGACAGAAGCCTTTAGAAACCAACCCAATATTATACTTGAAATCTAAACCATTATCATCCACTTTGGTCCTATATACCCACTTGCATTGCACTAGTTTCCTCTTGGAGGGAAAGGGAACCAATTCCCAAGTCTCATTTTCTTGCAATGAGTTGAACTATTCTTGCATGGATGTTTTCCATATTGGGTCAAGTGATGCTTCTTGATATGTTTGAGGATCACATCCAACCATCATTAAGCATATCTCAGCAATATTCAATTCACAAGCAAAGAAAGCATTGTGAAATTGAGATCTAGTCTTCCCAGAATCATGAGGATCACCAGCAAGATCCCCAGCTGCTTCGATGGTTTTCTCGTCCCACTTTGGATGAATGGGTGATTCATGATCTGAATTCATGTCATCATCATCATCAACAATATCATAATCAGAAAAATCATAAAAGGATTCATCACTTATATCATAATGGAGTGGAGGATGTGAGCATTCCCCATGAGCTAGTTCGACCTCTTGCATGAGCCCCTCTTCAAACTGTACACTCCTTTATATGAATGTCTTATAATATGAGGGATAAAATATCTTGTATCCCTTTTCATATTCATCATATCCAACCATGATGGACTCCTTTCTTTGAGGTTGCAAGGCCTTTCTCTTCTCTAGAGGAATCCCAGCCAAAGACTTTGAACCAAAGACCCTGAAATGAGAAACACTTGGCATGTGACCACTCCAAGCCTCATATGGTGTTTTTCCGTCCAAAGATTCATGAGGATATCTGTTTTGGATGTATACAACATAGTTATTGGCTTCATCCCATAGCTTAGGATTTAAATCCTTTTCTTCCAACATACAGGTTGCCATCTCCTTGAGAGTCCTATCCTTGCACTTTGGAACACCATTTTGTTGTGGTGTGTAGGGCATTGAATGGTGCATTTGGATGCCACATTATTCAAAAATATTCTGCAAACTCTTGTTCACATAATGCTTGCCATTTTCAGTCCTAAGGACTTTGATCTTGTTCCCACATGCATTATCAACCAGGGATTTCCAAACTTAAGGATTCTCAAAGACTTCAGATTTTAGTTTGAGGAAATATACCCAGAAATACCTTGAGAAGTTATTTATGAAAGTCAATACATAAATTGATCCCCCATAAGAGGGTGTGGGAAGAGGCCCTATGAGGTATGAATGAAACAAATCAAGGACTTGGACATCTATCCTTTCCTTTCTCATAGTTGCACTTAAGATGCTTTCCCACTACACATCCTTTACATGTGCCATTTGAGAACTTGATAGAAGGAAGCCCTTCCACCATGCCTTCTTTGCTAAATTCCTCGAGGTACATGTAGTTGATATGGTCATATCTATTATGGCACAACTTGCTTGTCTCATTGGCATGTGACAGGAGCGCATTCCCTTGGAAGTAAGGAAGGAAGTCAGAGAATTTGTACATTCTCGCATTATGGCCAACAAAACCCAATGCCACAATATTTCCTATAGATATTTCTGCTATATCCACTACATATAGAGTAACTGTTACTCTCTTGGATTCACCATTGTGTGTCATTTCATACATTGAGAGTAGGTTCACTGCTAGATCATTCACAAACAACACATTGTTGAAGTACCTATTTTCAAGATCAATCTTGCCAATCCCTTTGGCTTGGATTTTTGAATCATCAACCATGAGAATGGATGGACCACTGTAAGTAAGGATACAGGATCATGAAGGAATATTGCATGGATGGCATATGCTTGGAAGCTCCTGAATCTATGATGAAGGAAGAAGAGCTTGAAGAACCAACAACCAAAGCATGGCACCTATCCTTGTTTTATGAGCTTGAATCACCATTCTTCTTCCGTACGCCCTCTGGCAGTGGGATGTTGTTATTCTCAAATAGTTGTGCCATCATGTATATGGTATTCTTCATACATGCACTCTCTGGATACCACCCCTTGTGATAGTAGGTGCATTTGCTATTTTCTTACTTCTTCTTTATCCTTGTCCTTGCAAGGATTCAAACCCCCATCTGAAGATTTGGGTTTCTCCTGCTTCTTCTTCTCTTGCTATGTTGAATCTATAGATTTATTCTTGGATTTGGCTGGATTCAAAACTCCTACAGCAAGGGTTTGATACTTAATGGATTTGATGGTATCCATTTTCACTAGATTTTCCTTCTCTTGATTCAGTGACTCCATGAAGTCAGCCAGTGAAGGCATTCACCGGTTTCAAGCTGTGAACTTGCTAGAGTGGAATGTAGAAAAAAACATTGAGTACTCTGGCCTTAGATTTGAAGTATGGAAAATATGAGATGCTCCTCTTTCTTCTCTATGCCACACGGTTTCAGCTGAAGCACCAAAAATTTGAACTTGGTGAAGAAGTCTTAGATTGTCTCAAAGTGAGCTTGACTAAGTGAGATTATCTCATTTTCGAGCCGGTGACCTCTCATCTCATCAGTATTCCTGGAAAATGACTCAATATTGATCCAAACTTCATTGGGATTTGTCATACTATCTACTTGGAATAGAAATTCTCTCGAAATACTGAGACAAAGCATTCGAAATTCTTCATCAAGCCTGTTGAAGTACTTTGATTTCTCCACAACAGAGTTAGGTTCGACTTCAGTCTCCATGGTGACTCTGTACAGGAATTTTGACCTCAACTAGATCACCATTTCATCCTTCCATTCAAAACAGTTGAATGGGGTCATCAATACATGAGTCTGCTCCATTTATGCTTGCACACTGGGTGACAAACTGCTGATTTTACCTGCAATGCAAACACTCGAATTTCTTTGGAAAATCCCTCAAACAAGTACAACTCAAACACTCTATATTTGATTTGCAGATCCAAAGAGCTCTGATACCATGTGAAAATTGATTCACAGTAGGATCTAGGAGCCAAGGAGATGATCACAATTCGATATTACACACAAATTATGCACAAAACAACAAAAATAGTGAAAATATCATACACATGTAGTCAATAATTGATTTTATTATGACTGTCCAACATGTAAATATGTCTGGAACATGTTTATATTACATTAGGGAGAAATCCTGAGGCCTTGGAGGCCATTGGATGCATACACATGTCAGACCATGATTTGACCCTCAAACACCCCTAGGTGGACCAATCATCTTCCTAACCATCCCAAACGGTCATGATTGCAAGTGTAAGCAAGGGTGAGGCATGTCGGATCATAAATGAAGGAATTATAGGCATGGGTGAGCACATGGGTGAGTGAGAGTGGCTCTAGGAGGCAATAGATGCTCAAGAAAGGCCAAAAACCACCACAAACATGCACTAGCACCTAAGTTCAAACATATCCATGAATCTAGGGATGGGAGAGTGCACCAATACTGAACTGTCATCAATGAGGGCACCTAGGTTTTTCAAAATGATAAAAGTGGAGCACCTCAACTATCAATAAATGATCAATATAGCCTAAGTCTAGACCATAGAATATAGCATGAAGGCTAATGAAATGTGTCCTAGGTCTATGATATTGGTACTAAGGTGGATTATGCTTTAACAATGAAAAGTAGATGATAAATATAAATATTCTCAGCTACCTTTATGCCATGGATAGCTCCATTATATTTATCAAGATAAATGGCCCTATTCGGTTCTTCCATCACCAAAATGAATAGTAGGGGAGAGAGGGGGAATCCCTGTCTAAGGCCTCTACCAAGTCTTAAAAAATGAGTAGTATATCCATTTATTTGAGGAGAAAAAGAAATAGATAAGATGTGTTACCACCTAAGTTGTACTTAGTGGTTTGTTATCAAGTGAGCCTGGTGAACTGGACAAGGATAACTTGTTCGGACTTCAGAAGACCTTTGGGAGTACTTCTGGGAAGTGCTTGTTGTATTATATCACATGTTCATACCCCATGGGGGAGTTGTAATAAATATTCTAGCATGATAGTGTCTGTAAAATACTCGATCTCTTAGACTTTATTTGTCAATCCGATCAACCCAGGGTGTTTTTTCCCTTGGTTATTATTGGTTGTTGAATAAACAACTGATAATTTATGAGTTTTTCACTCCATACCTCCAAAGTTGGGGTGGTCGGCTTGGCATTGAGGTTATTAGAGTCTATGTGTCAATGTATAAACATGATAGATATCATGGTCGAGTCATATGAACATGTCTAAGTCCCCCTAGGTTTTTTCAATTTTTTTAATTTTTCAGTGTTTTTTATTAAAATTTAATTTTTCCAAAACTTAGGCTATTTTTTAATAGTTTAATTGGAAAAAGTGATTTTGTAATAAAAGTGGGCCAAATAATCAGTTTCAGTCATGTAGGTGCTCATTTTCAAGCTAAGAGCACCATGTAAACCCATGGACCCACTATTTCCTAGTTTTGAGTGATTTTTCATCACTCGGGTCAGAAAGCCCCAAAAAAGCATTTATTGATTATTTTAATTAATAAATTGGTGAATAATGGAGCAAGTCCAAAATCATAGATCACTGGATTCTCAGTCGATTTGATTGAAATTGGTCAGATCTGAACCAGATTGACTGGATCTAACAAATCCTTGACTGAAGGAGGTGATCAAATCAGATCCAAAGTTGATCTTCAACAACCTTTATGGGGAATTTCTCCCTCTCTCTCTCCTCCACACATGTGGGCTCTCCTGGGACCTCTGTGGACTGATGTGTCAGTTTATGGGTTGATGTGTTAGCTCAATCAAGCCCCTAATTGACAAGTAGGCTCAGTTCAGCTTCAGATATGCATTGATTGACTCTCCATCAGCTGATTTGATCTGTCTCCTTGGGATTTGCGCCCCCCCTGGGCTGGATCTCCTGGTTTTTGTATAAATCAAAGCACAAGTAGCCTCTTCCAAGCTAGTTAAAATTGGGATTGAGGTGTTATTTCTCTTGTATTGTATTGTTTATTATTCTGGAGTAAAGAAGATTTGGAGGCAAGATCTATGGTGTAATGCTCTTCATGTGTGGATGGTGATTGTCAAATGCTTATGAGATATAATCTGTGTTATTTATCACTCCTTTTGTTGGTTAATTATTGGCCTTGATGGAGAGATCTCCCTCCTATTAGGGTAAGAGTTTATTCTAGTTTGATTTATGTTCTTACTGCTGCTTGTTTTAGATTTATTGGAGTTGTATGTATTTTAAGTTTAATTGCATGCTTTCCAATTATCTCTTCCAGCAACACCTATGTTTTAACCATATGTTTGTACAAGGATTTCTAAGTTGCAGGTGGTATTGCTTGTAGAAGAGGTTGGGCTAGTTTGCATCTTTCTCATCTTCAATATCTTCTGAATAACATAGTCCCTCGGTGTTCCACCAAAGCATACTCCAAAGCCCAACATTCCCAGGCTTCCAACACTCTTTCTCTCTCTTCCTCCTTCAAAATCTTAATTTCTCTTCAAATTGGTTAATTTTAAAGAATCTTATTGCTTAAATCTGTCTCACAAAGAAATTTACATATAGATCTAGTTAGTAAGATCATTTCTTAAGTTTAGATCTCAGTTCTATTTTGCATGTAAAGTCATATTTTAAGAGATCTAGCTGAAATTATCCTCTTTTTGTGCAAGCATTCTAAAGAAAATTTGTAGCTTGCTTTTAATGTAGTTTCCTTTACTGTACTTTAAAATTTCATATTCTACAATAAAAGTGCACATCTCATTGGTTTCCCAAACAGCAAGCCAATATCCCAAGGAAATCTTGCTTTCCATGGTTCCTTTTTTTGCAAAACTAGATTACCCCAACTTAACAAATTTTTACTTAGTTTTTTTTCGGTAACTAGTGTGGTGACCCAAAACACTTTTAAAGTGTGTTTGGGAACATTTGATTTTAATTGCTCGCTATTTTTTAGTAGGTCTAATAAAAAAGAGAAGGAGACTCTACCCAATTTCCAACTCTTGAACGAACCAGAGCTTCCCGAAAGCTTCCCCCACCGCTGTGTTTTAATTCTAGCTTGTTACAAGCTTGTTGTAAGCATTTGGATCCCAGATAAAAAGGACCAAAGTGCATCAATTTCAATTTGCTGATATTTTAAATCGCTTCTAATAAAAAGAAAAGGTGCTTTTGAATAGACTCTTTCGAGCCTATTCACCATCCCCCCTGGGGGGATTTGCATCTGTGTCAATTTTTTACTTTTTGTTCATCTCTTTTCAATCTACCATAGTTCTAATCTGCAAGGTAGTATACTTTGATTTATTATCATTTCCATATTCCATATCTGAGATTTCAAAGTAATCTTAATACTTACCCCACGACTTCCCGATTGACCCGAAAGGGGAAAGAGATGCGTGGTGGGACTAATTAGAAAACCAGCATTGTGTATCTTTGTTTTCCTAGTTTTCATCAATTGTTTCATCAGCTATAATAAAATTAACCCATCCTTGATTCCTTGATTGAGATCCACTTGGATCGAAAGAGGTTCTTGGAGGGTTTTCTTTTTAATAAGAACACCTATCTTAAAATTTACTAAAATTGACAAGACTCCGGTGTGTATGCTCTGCACTTGGCTGCGGTTCATCCAATCAATCAAGCTGCATCAAAAGCACTTGAGTGAATAGAATAATTAGGATTCACTCTCCCAAATTGACAAACCAACAGGTGAAAATCCAACACCTAGATCAAACCATTATGGTGGCAAAATACCCAAAGGAAGTGGGAACTCCTGAAAAGTGACCTCGGGGCGCCGATCTTTGTTACACATGTGGGTGCATTATGAACAATAGCCTCAGAGACTCCATTTAGCCCACATATTCCTTGCGGGTAGCCGTGATGGTTTAGTTTTGGACATACTCCAAGTACTCTCGGGTATATCTGGAGTCCCCCCCTTTTGCCTAATTTTAATCAACTCATATTTCACATTAACTTAAAACGTACCAAGAGGCAATCACAAAACATTCACTCCAATCACATGCAAGTACATTGATTATCTTTTGACTCTGTTTTAAGGCACTGGCTATTTTCTTGCTATATATATATATATATATATATTGTGTCTCAACATTGTGCTTTCATGCGCTCATTTTGTATCTTGTCATCTATGGTTGTTTATGGTTAAATTTCAAACTCCTAAGTAACTCATTCAATTTAACATCACCATAATAAATAATTTTGCCTTAGTAACTCAATAGGGTCAACCCCCCTTGGCTTCGTTAGGAGTTGATCCTAAATGGAGGAGTCAAGAACAAAATGACAGCCTTGACTCTCCCCCAAGGACACACTGAGTGGCTGGAAGATTTCTGCCACGTGACCCAGGTGTGTGAAATGCGGCAACACTTTTTGGCGCCGTTGCCGAGGATAAATATTTTTATTCCTGAGTACGACTTAGCTTAACTTTTTTCTAAACAAATAAAAAGATAAAAACTTTTGATTGATCTAGTCTTTAAAAAACATAAAAATTAAAACTCGATCCATCTGGCGACTCCATTGTCTAACATCCCTTCAAGAATTTCTACCCAAAGAAACCGCCGATAATTATTCAATCCTCTCCTTGATCCCGAAAGGTTTATTATGGAAAGATTGAATAGGAAGACTTCTCGTAGAAACCTTGAAAATTTAGGAGACCAATCCCTCTCAGGTATCCATCACATATTTGTAGAGAGTCATACCTTCCAATCTCAAGAAATGACGAAATTTTACAAACCCCTTGACTTTTCTCAGATAGCAGGTAATCCTCATGACATTCTGAATGATACTATCAAGAAGCTCCCCATATTCCAGGGAAATAATGCCATCACTGCCAAGTCTCACATCCGAAAGTTTGAAAAGCACCTGGTCAGTTATTGCAATGATGCTTCCCATAACCACTAAGATGTCAAAATGAAGATATTTGCTTTATCCTTAGAGGATGATGCTGCGGAATGGTACTCCAACCTTGGTGATGATTCATATAAAACTCTTAATGAATTCCTAGAGGGATTTAAGAAGAAATGGGGGGAAAAGAAAGAACCAGGACATCTACTTGCTACCCTTCATAACATAAAGAAGATGGAGAATGAAACCATTGATGAATTTAATACTAAGTTCAGGTGTGTGGTTGCGGACCTCCCTAGAGAAATCAAGCCAAGGGATGCCTCCATCCTCATATCTTACATCGAATCTTTCATTGGTGATTTGAGGTGCCAGTTAAGGGAAGTCGGCTGATCTAAAAACTGCCCAGGAATTGGCTGAGAAAATAGAAAAGAATATGCAGTCTTTAGGCAATTCCAACATTCCAGGTTACACTAGGGGAAACACTTCATACAACAAAGAGAAGGGAAAAGCCGTTGAATTATAGGAAAAGGAAACCTCCAAAGACCCCATGGAAAAGGTAACTAACATGATAAAAGAATTGGTTACTAGTCAAAACCAAATCATGGCAAATCAGTATGCACAACTAAATCATATTTAGAATAGAATAATCACCATGGAAAGAAATAATGGACCTAGGAAATTTCAGCCTAAACAGAATCAGGTGTATCAAAAGAAAGCTCCTTAGCAAGAACCTAGGATTCCAAACCAGTTAGACTCAACTAACCTGGTAGAAGAAGCCATTCCATGGTGTAGACCTTGTGATCAATTCCACCAAGAAAGCACTTGCTATATAGAAAACCAGGTTATAGAACATGGAATGGCCAAGGTCAATAATCAGGAAACAACATCAGGTGAGTCTGATCATGTGTACATGGTAGGCCAAACCTACCCTTTATCAAACTAGCATTGGCAGCAGGCCACGGATTATAGTTACGAGAAGGATCTCCTTTCCAAGTTTTATGGTGTAATGCCTTCTTCCGAAACAATCAAGGAAATGAAGGAGGCTAGATTCAAGGGTGCAGTGTATCAAAGAAAGGAGAAGCCATCACCGTCTAAACAGTACAAACCAAAGGTAACTGCTCCTCCCCTCCCAGATCCTCTTGTTATCCCTGAATCAAATGTTGATATGGGAGAATGGATGAGTAGTGCTAAGATTCATGTTTATGCAACTGACGGTCCTTAAAATTCCTGGTCAAAAGGAAAAGTCATTGAAATCCTTAGAGGATATTCAAAGTAAAGCTCATAATATTGTCAAAGAGGACCCTCTTCCTAATAATAATGCTATATTTGAAGCTGAACATATTGAACCTATAGATATGCCTATAGTCCTCAACAATGTTGATCCGAGAAGAGAAGACCACCTGCATTTTTATGTCTCCCTCTTAGTTGACAACCTCCTCCTTCATAACTGCATGTTAGATTCAAGTGCTTCATCAAATGTCATGACAAGAAAAGTAATGGAACAACTAAATCTAAGGGTCACCCGACCCTACCATAATGTTTGTGCTATGGATGAAAGAGAAGTTGAAGTGGTAGGGATAATATTAAATTTACAAGTTAAGTTGGCCAAGTATCTTGATATCGACATGTCGATGGATGTGGTAGTGATAGATGTTCTAGATAATTGGGGTATGTTGCTATCCAGAAAATGGGACGCAACTCTTGGTGGGTACGTTCAAATGGATTGGACATATGCTACTATACCTGCATCAAAAAACACTAGGGTGATTCTCCATGGAGAGAAGCTAAGGAAACGACATGTAGAAAACCCTAAGAAGCCCATAAATGAATTTGTTCATTTCACTGATAAGTTTGGAAACTATGCCATTTTGTCAAATTTCATGGCACCTATTAAGGAAAACATTAAAAATGAAAAGATAGATGAAGCTTGGAAAATGTACTTCGACGGGGCTTATTCCAAAGCCGGAAAAGGTGCGGGCATCGTGATCATCTCTCCTTCAGATAAAGTCTACAAATTTGCTTTTAGGTTAGAGTTTGAAGCATCAAACAATGTAGCTGAGTATGAGGCATTGCTCCTAGGGTTAGAAACTGCCAAAGATATGGGGATAAAGATGTTGAAACTTGAACATAAAGGGTGATTCAGATTTAGTTGTCCTCCAGATTAAAAATCAGTATCAATGCAAAAATGATAGACTAAGAAAGTATAGAAATGCCACATGGGACACTATGGAGTGGTTTGATGCACTCAACATTCAAAAGATCCACATGGAAATGAATGTGTTAGCAGATAAATTGGCAGTAGCAGCTTCCACCCTCCAGCCATCAGATGAAATGATTAGTGGGAACGGAAAGATGGAAATTAATTTCAGACCTTCAATTCTAGATAATATAGATCACTGGCAGGTGTTTAAGGATGATGAGCAACTTTTGAGATTCATCCACAATCTACAAGAGTTTGAAGGTTGTAAGATCAGTTATCAACAAGAGGGTAAAGAGTTTCAGGAGTGAGAGGACAATGTAGGTAATCACATCCCGAGTAACCTTATAGCTTTCAGGAATCTCTTTTATCGACAGGATAATCATAAAAAACAAAAAGAAGAAATAAAAATAGGGAATTATATGGAAATAAACATAGGAACTGACAAAGACCCCAAGTTAATAAAAATTGGAAAAGGTACTTCGGAAAAGGAAAGAAACAATTTGATCAACTTAATCAAAGAGTATAGAGATGTGTTGGCCTTTAGTTATGATGAGCTTAAAGCCTGTCGGGAGAATGTGTTTCAACACACTATTCCCCTCACAAAAGAAGCTAAGGAGGTCAAACCTTTTCGACAAAAACTTAGGAGAATAAATCCTAAGTTAGCCCCCATTGTGCAGAAAGAACTTCAGAAGATGTTAGCAGCAGGGATCATAGAACCTACAAGACATTCATCTTGGTGCTCCAACTTAGATGTGGTCAGAAAGAAGAATGGGTCAACTAGAATATGTATAGATTTTAGAAATATGAATACATCATGCCTCAAAGATAATTACCCATTACCCGACATGGAAACATTGCTTCAAAGAGTAACAGGATCAGGAATGATGTCCATGTTGGATGAATTTTTCGGTTATAACCAGGTGTTGGTAAATAAGGAGGATCAACACAAGACTACATTCACCACACCTTGGGGTACCTATATTTTTTTAAGAATGCCTTTTGGCTTACTGAATGCAGGTGCCACCTTCCAAAGAGCCATAGATTTTTCCTTCAAAGAACTTATAGGAAAAATAATCGAAATATATCAAGATGACTTAACTATTTTTTCAAAGGAAAGATATGACCACATAAGTCATCTTAGGCAGGTTTTTATAAGATGTCAAAAATATGGTATTTCCTTGAACCCCGCCAAGTCAATATTTGGAGTTGATGAAGGCAAGTTGTTGGGGCACATCATTTCTAAGGATGGTGTCAAGGTTGAT
>LPNX010206056.1:23236-64508 GCA_001517045.1 Pseudotsuga menziesii
ATGTCATATCCATGTCCCTAGTCTTGATCAGTCCAGATTATTCCAAGGAATTCCAGATATTTTCCTTTGCCTCAGAAGACACCATTGCCGGTGTTTTGCTTCAAAAGAATAAGGAGGGACAAGAGCAACCTATAGCCTTTATGAGTAGAGCTTTGAAAAATTCAGAGTTGAAGTATACCACCATGGAGAAACAAGCTTATGCTCTTGTCAAGTCCCTTAAACATTTTAGAACTTATGTAGGTTACTCCAAAATCATTGGGTATGTACCCCATGCAGCTATCAAGGATATCATGTCTCAACAGGACTGTCTAGGAATCAGGGGTAAGTGGGTTTCAAAGATTCAAGAATATGATTTGGAGATAAAACCTACTTAAGTTAATTAAAGGGCAGGGTCTTGCAAAGATGTTGGCCCAAGGAAATGAAAAGGCCTTCGGAATAATCTGCCAGAACAGTGATTCAGAACACAGTGTATTAGATGAGCTTCAAATATTAGAGCAGGACCCTTGGTACACCGACATCATATTCTTCCTCCGCAACCTTACTTGCCCTGATCACTTACTTGGCCATAAAAGAAGGGAATTAAGGTTAAAAGCAACTAAGTATTGTTTGACATAAGATGGTTTGGGTTGGAGAAACCCTGATGGTTTGATACTTAGATGTGTCGATGAACCTGAGTCCAAAAAACTCATGGTTGAGTTCCATTCAGGATTTTGTGGTGGATATTTTGCAGCAAGAACAACCACCCATAAAATCATTAGAGCAGGTTACTATTGGCCAAACCTATTTTCAGATTTGCACAAGGCTGTCAGAGTTTGCCCCCATTGTCAGTTATTCACCAGAAAGCAACAAATGAAAGCCTTGCCTTTAAATCCAATAGTAGTCCAAGTCCCTTTCCAATAGTGGGGGCTTGATTTCATTGGTAAGTTCAAAGGTAACTTGAGCAATGGTTATTCTTAGATTCTTACTGCCACTGATTATTTTACCAAGTGGGTAGAGGCGATACCCACCAAGAAGGGAACCGATGCTATAGTCATGGATTTCTTAGAAGATAATATTATCACAAAATTCGGTGTGCCAGCCAAAATCATCACAGATAATGGCCCGTGCTTTGTTTCCTCTGAGATGTCATCTTTCTATTTCAAGTACAACATTGTCCTATCCCACTCATCCAATTACTACCCCCAAGGAAATGGTCTAGCTGAATCAAGTAACAAGAACTTAATGCCCATAATCAAGAAAATTGTGGGTGACAATAAGAAGGCTTGGGATAGCAAGATCAAATTAGCATTATGGGCCGACAGAATCACCAAGAAAAGTTCAACTAGGAGGAGGCCTTTCGAACTGGTCTATGGCTTAGATGTCACCTTACAAGTCCATTTAAAGCTTCCAGTTTATCAGCTTCTCCAGACCTTTAGCTTAGATCAGGAGGCCATTCAGAACAGAATAAACTAGTTGATCGAGTTAGATGAAAGTTGAAGAAATTCCCTTGACCAAAGTATTAGAAACTCAGACAAGGTCAAAAGAACCTTTGACAAGTCTACCTGGCCAGGATCCTTCCAAGTAGGTGACACATTTTTTCGTTGGGACAAATGACGGGAGAAACCTAGGAAACATGGAAAGCTTAGCAGCTTATGGTTGGGACCGTACATCATCGATGAAATAGTAGGAACGAATTCCTTCTATCTAAATGACCTAGAAGGAGAAAGGTTGAGCTTGCCAGTGAACAGTTTCCTCCTCAAGTTGTTTTTCGCTGAGACAGTTTGATGCCTTTATTGGCATCGGTGGTTTCAGGGCCAATTTCTAAACCTTGCCCTGCATGTATTTCTAAATTTTATATATCATGTTGTTGTATCATAGATATTGTTGTATTATAGTTATTTTGTACCATGTTTGAAAATTTTCCTTTGTATATTAGTTTTGTAAAATATTCCCTTTTGCACATCATAGACTAATTATGTACATTAGTTTGCTTTTATAGTTAATTTTTTATATACATGTTACTGACAAAACTTTAATTGCTATGCAGGACCCAAAGATTCTGAAGTTCTCACATCCTCTCCTTTGAACAGAAGATCATTTAGAGAATGTGTCCCTAGATGGAGCCAGAATGTTACCACCTAAGTTGTACTTAGTGGTTTTTTGTCAAGTGAGCCTGGTGAACCGGACAAGGATAACTTGTTCGGACTTCAAAAGACCTTTTGGAGTACTTCTAGGGAGTGCTTGTTGTACTATATCACATGTTCATACCCCATGGGGGAGTTGTAATAAATGTTCTAGTATGATAGTGTCTATAAAAGACTCAGTCTCTTAGACTTTATTTGTCAATCCGATCAGCCTAGGGTGTTTTTTCCCTTGGTTATTATTGGTTGTTGAATAAACGACTAATAATTTCTGAGTTTTTCATTCCATACCTCCAAAGTTGGGGTGGTCGACTTGGAATTTAGGCCTATTGAGGTTATTAGAGTCTATGTGTCAATGTATAAACATGCTAGACATCATGGTCAAGTCATGTGAACATGTCTAAGTCCCCCTAAGTTTTTTCATTTTTTAAATTTTTTAAATTTTTCAGTGCTTTTTATTAAAATTTAATTTTTCCAAAAATTAGGCTATTTTTTAATAGTTTAATTGGAAAAAATGATTTTGTAATAAAAGTGGGCCAAATAATCAGTTTCAGTCATGTAGGTGCTCATTTTCAAGCTAAGAGCACCATGTAAACCCATGGACCCACTATTTCCTAGTTTTTAGTGATTTTTCATCACTCAGGTCAGAAAGCCCCAAAAAATCATTTATTGATTATTTTAATTAATAAATTGGTGAATAATGGAGCAAATCCAAAATCATAGATCAATGGATTCTCAGCTGATTTGATTGAAATCAGTCAGATATGAACCAAATTGACTGGATCTGACAAATCCCTGACTGAAGGAGGTGATCAAATCAGATCCGGAGTTGATCTTCAGCAGACTTTATGGGGAATTGCACCCTCTCTCTCCTCCACATGTGTGGGCTCTCTTGGGAGATCTATGGACTGAAGTGTCGGTTTATGGGTTGATGTGTCAGCTCAATCAAGCCCCTGATTGATAAGTAGGCTCAATTCAGCTTCAGATCTGCATTAATTGACTCTCTATCAGCTAATTTGATCTGTCTCCTTGGGATTTGCGCCCCCCCCTGGGCTGGATCTCCTGGTTTTTATATAAATCAAAGCACAAGCAACCTCTTCCAAGCTAGTTAGAACTGGGATTGAGGTGTTGTTGCTCTTGTATTGTATTGTTTATTATTCTGGAATAAAGAAGCTTTGGAGGAAAGATCTATGGTGTAATGCTCTTCATGTGTGGATGGTGATTGTCAAATGCTTATGAGGTATAATCTGTGTTATTTATCACTGCTTTTGCTGGTTAATTGTTGGCCTTGAAGGAGAGATATCCCTCCTATTAGGGTAAGAGTTTATTCTAGTTTGATTTATTCTCTTACTGTTGCTTGTTTCAGATCTATTGGATTTGTAGGTATTTTAAGTTTAATTGCATGCTTTCCAATTATCTCTTCCAGCAGCACCTATGTTTTAACCATCTGTTTGTGCAAGGATTTCTAAGTTGCAGGTGATATCGCTTGTAGAAGAGGTTGAGCTAGTTTGCATCTTACTCATCTTCAATATCTTCTGAATGACATAGTCCCTCGGTGTTCCACCAAAGCAGACTCCAAATCCCAACATTCCTAGGCTTCCAACACTCTTTCTCTCTCTTCCTCCTTCAAAATCTTAATTTCTCTTCAAATTGGTTACTTTTAAAGAATATTATTGCTTAGATCCATCTCACAAATAAAATTACATATAGATCTAGTTAGTAATATCCTTTCTTAAGTTTAGATCTCAGTTCCGTTTTGCATATAAAGTCATATTTTAAGAGATCTAGCTAAAATTATCCTCTTTTTTTGCAAGCATTGTAAAGAAAATTTGTAGCTTGCTTTTAAGGTAGTTTCCTTTGCTGTACTTTAAAATTTCATATTCTGCAATAAAAGTGCACATCTCATTGGCTTCCCAAACAGCAAGCCAAGATCCCAAGGAAAGCTTGCTTTCCTTGGTTCCTTTTTTTGCAAAACTAGATTACTCCAACTTAACAAATTTTTACTTAGTTTTTTTTCGGTAACTAGTGTGGTGACCCAAAACACTTTTAAAGTGTGTTTGGGCACATTTGATTTTAATTGCTCGCTGTTTTTTATTAGGTCTAACAAACAAAGAGAAGGAGACTCTGCCCAATTTCCAACTCTTGGACGAACCAGAGCTTCCTAGAAGCTTCCCCCACCGCTGTGTTTTAATTCCAGCTTGTTACAAGCTTGTTGTAAGCCTTTGGATCCCAGATAACAAGGACCAAAGTGCATCAATTTCAATTTACTGATATTGTAAATCGCTGCTAATAAAAAGAAAAAGTCCTTTCGAATAGGCTCTTTTGAGCCTATTCACCATCCCCCCTGGGAGGATTTGCGTCTGTGTCATTTTTTTACTTTTTGTTCATCTCTTTTCAATCTAGCATAGTTCTAATCTGCAGGGTAGTATACTTTGATTTTTTATCATTTCCATTTTCCATATCTGAGATTTCAAAGTAATCTTAATACTTACCCCATGACTTCCCGATTGACCCGAAAGGGGAAAGAGATGCGTGGTAGGACTAATTAGAAAACCGGCAATGTGTATCTTTGTTTTCCTTTTCATCAATTGTTTCATCAGCTATAATAAAATTAACCCCTCCTTGATTCCCTGATTAAGATCCACTTGGATCGAAAGAGGTTCCTGGAGGGTTTTCTTTTTAACAAGAACGCCTATCTTAAAATTTACTAAAATTGACAAGACTCCGGTGTGTATGCTCTGCACTTGGCTGCGGTTCGTCCAATCAGTCAAGCTGCATCAAAATCACTTGAGTGACTAGAATAATTAGGATTCACTCTCCCAAATTGACAAACCAATAGGTGAAAATCCAACACCTAGATCAAACCATTACGGTGGAAAAATACCCAAAGGAAGCGAGAACTCCTGAAAAGTGACCTCGGGGCACCGATCTCTGTTACACCTGTGGGTGCATTATGAACAATAGCCTCAGAAACTCCATTCAGCCACATATTCCTTGCGGGTAGCCATGATAGTTTAATTTTGGACATACTCCAAGTACTCTCGGGTATATCTAGAGTCTCCCTCTTTCGCCTAATTTTAATCAACTCATATTTCACATTAACTTAAAACGTACCAAGAGGCAATCAAAAAACATTCACTCCAAGCACATGCAAGTACATTGATTATCTTTTGACTCCATTTTAAGGCACTGGTTATTTTCTTGCTATATATATATATATATATATATATATATATATTGTGTCTCAGCATTGTGCTTTCGCGCGCTCATTTTGTATCTTGTCATCTATGGTTGTTTATGGTTAAATTTCAAACTCCTAAGTAACTCATTCAATTTAACATCAACATATTAAATATTTTTTCCTTAGTAACTTAATAGGGTCTACCCCCCTTGGCTTCATTAGGAGTTGAGCCTAAACGGAGGAGTCAAGAACAAGGTGACAACCTTGACTCGAGACTTGCCCCCAAGGACACACCAAGTGGCTTGAAGATTTCTGCCACGTGACCTAGGTGTGTGAAAGGTGGCAACAAG
Organism: Pseudotsuga menziesii; assembly: GCA_001517045.1. NCBI lineage: Eukaryota > Viridiplantae > Streptophyta > Pinopsida > Pinales > Pinaceae > Pseudotsuga > Pseudotsuga menziesii. The sequence goes on from LPNX010206056.1 coordinate 28,888, forward strand.
ATGCAAGAGAAGCCCCAATTAACAAACTAAATATTGAATGGAGCATAACCAACCTAAGGTATAACCAGTTGACCATGTCATATGCCTTCGCCAAATACACCTTAATAATAGAAACAAATAGCTTTTTCAATTTGATAGAGTGCATCACCTCCTGAGTTGTGTCCATTGCATCATGGATATGTCTTCCTTTTAAGAATGTGAATTGCTCTTGTGAGACAGAAGTAGATAAAATCAATTTAATTCTACTAGCAATCATTTTATAGACACAATTGCATAGGGATATAGTCCTAAAGTTCTCCCAATTTGGCACATTATCCACCTCAAGGATAAGAGTTATGACTGTGGCATTATAAGCAACAAGTATTCACCCATTTATTCTTGATTCCTCTATGATAGCTAAAAGATTCTATTCAAATAACTCCATAAAAGCAATGAATAATTCGACAGGCCAACCACCTAGACTTGGGATTTTGTCCTTTTGCATGTATAGAACTTTCTCTTTTAATTCTTCTAAGCTAACCTCCTTCATTATCTCTTAATTTTTCTCCTCTTTAATCATAGAAGGATAGATAGTCGTAAGTCTAATCATTTAATCTGATTACCCTCTCTTCTTCTTTATACTGATTTTTTGAAGTGTCTCACACCTGCTATGGCCAAATCCTAGAAATCCATCACATGAGTTCCCTCATCATATTCAATCTTTTAAATAGAATTATTATGATGTTGATGTTTAACAAAATTATGGAAATTTTTCATATTACATCACCTTCTTGTATCCATATGGCCCTACTCTTTAGGTGCTAAGTGGATATTTTTTCATCTAATATTTTTGTTTGCCTTATCTCTATATCAACAATCTGTCTTCTTTGGGATAAAGAGGTAAAACCTTCTTTGTATTAATCATTAAATAAGTCAAGTGTGTCTTCAATCCTTTTAAGCTCCAGGTCCAACCTAGATTTCCTATCAGTTTCCCAGGTAATGTATTTGGCTTTGATCCTCTTGAGATATTAAGAAATTGGAAACCAATCGTTTCATGACTACCATCATCAAAAGAAATCCATTTACTTATTACTAGTTGAAGATACTCATTTTCTTCCATCCTACAAGCGTTGAATTTAACAGAACTAGGAGGTTTCTGTAAATTCATCTCAATATACATAAAGATGGGAAAATGATTAGAGTTTCCCCCCTCCCCCACCCATTGTTTGAAAATAGCACATGAATATAACAACCCATCATTAAACAATAATCTTTCAAGCCTCTTAGTTATTAGGTCAGGTCCAACTCTTTTACTCTACCAGGCAGGTATGAGGGTAATTGGTTGGGAGTCGAACAATGAGTTATCATCAAGCATGCGAAGGAAATAGTCAGACAATGGGTCCTTTTGGGCATTGGTACCCCAAATCTCGCCATCACCTAGAGAGAAATTTAGGTCCCCAACAAGAATAACTTTGTCCCTGTTCAAATTCTAGAACCAAAAATATTTTCCCAATATGTAACCCTATGTTGATAAGGCCCGTACATATTTATAATGTGGAAGGCATGCCTCGGCTTTCGAAAGAAGAGAACAGTTCTAATACTCGAAATAACATCTCATTTTTTAATACAGAGCATCATATTTGTTTTCCATCCTGTAATAAGTCCGCCAAGCCTACCCAAAGCATCCACATTAACAAAGTCCCAACCAGGAAGTAAAACCATGAGATCATTTACAATGTCATCACCACAAGCCATAGATTCTTGTAACATTATAATAGAAGGATTTTGACAAAACAAGTTTCTTTAGAGATAAATTTTTAGAGAGAATCCATAACCATTGACATTCAAAGACGTTAAGAGCATTGGGTAACCACAATCGAGGGATGAGTCTCTTTAAGAGTCCCTTCAATCATTTTTTGTCTACCTACTCTAACATCTCTGGTAGCTTGATAATGGATCGAGGCCATAAAATATATTCTACCCCTTAAGTGATGAGAAGATGCAAGGGGGTCCTGTGAAATGCCACCCCTCATCCCACTCCCACTCTTAAAATTTATCCATTCCTTGGTCTCATATCATATCATGAATTCTCAAGAGTATAAGAACTATGATCCTTCAATGGAATCCCACGATCTATAATAGTTGTTCCACATAATAAACAAATCTAATTCTAATGAGAATATATTCCTCAGAAGTGCCACAACGAGTACTAGATGAAACATGAGTTTATTGTGGTGAAACATCTAAGGAAGGTATGGAATCATAAGATATATCCATTAGGGAAATATATGCTACCCTATGGTCTATATGTAAATCAACACATTCCTTTAGTCTTTCGATTCGTTGTTGGGAGTATCAGTTCCTTATAGATAGAGACGAGCCTTTATTAGAACCATATAGGGTAAATTCAAAGGCATTGAATCCATATAACTCTGGAGGGAGAGAGAGATAAGTCGCTACACCCTTACAGTCCCATAAGTCCTTCAAATAGGCAGGAAAACCAATATCGTGGACATAAGGCTTCAATTGATTAGAAAAATACGCTTTTGTATCACAAACAATGACCCAAAATGATTCGAAGGTGAAACCCTCCACTTGTCACTAGATAAAAGTATCCTAGGGTTATCAACAATCCATGGACTCATGAAACGAGTAGATAGGATCAGTTGACTCTGAAAAATGATGAACATACATATCCATGTATTCCACCTCGACCCCCCCATACTTGAAGCATATAGTCTTTTAGAATCACAAAGGATGGAATTCAAGAGCATATATGAGCTTACATTTGATGAGGACACCCTAGGATCTAAACCAACCTTTGTAAAACATGGACTCCTGAAATAATACCCCTCCCTCTATGGAATATAAGGACTCATAATAGGATGACCCATCTAAAAGAAATATGAGGTATTCAGAAATGAGACCAAAGATGACTATGCAGAGGGAAAACAATAATTACCCAAATAGGTCGAAACAAAAAACTAAGTCCCCTTGAAGGAGGGAGAAACAAAGAAGGACAACTTAGGAGACAAAAGATCACCCTTATGCATTAGGGGTCCCTGATCTAGCATATCTGATTTTGAACAGTGGGAGGGAGGAAAAATCGACTCTGAGATCTTTGCTAGTGTCACTAAATTCCTAGAAACATAATATTTCATCCGAAAATCAATGGAATAATCCTTTTTGTGTGATCCATTAACTTGTTCACTTGAGTAGATACCCACATTATTTTTCCAATGACCCCTCTTGTCACATGCCCCAATTTTGTAAAATAATGTTATCTTATTTTGATATTATTCCCAAATATTATGTTAAATTTAATGCTAAGTGGAAACTGATGACTCAGCAGAATCAAGGATGTGGAATGTAATTCTGAATATTTAATTTTTAATAAATAAAAGTGGAGACAACAGTCTGGGAGAGCTGTTAAAAAGAGTGTTACTGGTCAAGTGGTGGAAGGAACTAGGTGGAGAGAAAAAAGACAAGTGGTAGCATCCTCAAACACTTCCTATGTTGCAGGTGGCAACTTCCCTATATTTGGGGTCATGATCCCCCAAGAAAGTGGGATTAGAGAAGGTGGCTCAATTAATGACAACTAACCCAAAAAGACCTAGGCAATCTTATTAAAAGTGCCCAATGTAGAGAGCTGAGGCTGCTCATTCCAGAAGAAGAATCATTCAGGTGAATGCACTTCAAGGAATTTATTGGGAAAGGGAAATTGAAGGAAGGTGTTTGAGGGGTAAACTGCAGGAAGTTGATCTAGTGCATCTTTGTAGCTGGAAGATCTTACTGTAGTGTGTAGAGTTGGTATTGAGTCTCAGGACTGGTACTTTGTTGATTGCTCCACCTATTTCTAGCCAAGCAGACCAAAACAGGCTCGGGGATCCTGAGAGGTCGTTGTTTGAGCGCTCTCCAGGAGTTGGTAGGGAGGAACGGCCTCCCATTGCTGTTGTCGTCCAACTTTAAAGACAGGTTTCATTATCTTTTAAGTCCGGTGTTATAGTTATTCTCTATGTATGATCAATAAATGAATGATGTTATGACATGCTGTGTTAAAACCTCTTAGTTATTCTAGACTAAATCTATAGTGTGATGAAAGATAAATCCTACCTGTGTTTTTCCCCATCTGGAGTAATCCAGATCGTACTCTAGCACAGGTAGTTTGTTTAAGTAAATAAAGTATGATAGGATTATAATGAATTGAATATTCATGTTCAAAGTAATGAAATGTTACCTTTCAGTAGATAGATGCTTTCTAGAATATTATTAATTTGTTTGCAGACATGTCATTAGAAATAGACTGTGCAAATAGCATGTTAATACATAATTTTACTCATAGTACTGATTGATAGTAGTAGGTAAATTTTATCAATTATTTTCTACACAGTCTTTATTTACATAAACTGTACTTTTACTTGGAAATAGAAGAATTAGTTTTATCATCTGGAAGTTAATAGTTTATGTTAAGAATAGGTATAAATATTTTACTAATAGTTTTTCCCTTTAGTAACAATTAATCTTCCTGTATCTATTTGAACTATAATTAAATAATATGATAAAGATTATAGTAGTCCTTACCGAGCTTTAATAGCTAAAGGACAGAAGTAACTTAGAGTTTTAAGTAAACACTGTAAACAATATTATACTTTTGTAAGAACTGTGTAAATATAAAGAACACTGATAAGTATGGAGGTTCTTCAACTTTGTATTCTAAGTAATCCACAGTTACCAATTAAATTAAATTAACACAAAGATTACAGACTGCCTTCAGTCATAACCTCTATATAAACAAGATTTAACATAAACTTAAGAATGTATGTTTTACGTAAATAATAGTATTGTAAATGTAAATAATATTATTGCTATTCTTAAACAGAGCCAACTATAGGTTAATAATTTATAAATACAAATTAAAGAAAAACTGTATACAATAATAATAATTACAAGGTAATAACATAGGAAACACTATCCTATTAAAAATAAAAGGGAGTAAAACCCTAGCTCATGTATTGAGCATAAACGATAAATATTAAAATATAAATTATAAATAATTCTAGTACTTTAGTAACCTAGGTTTTCACTTAGGCAAATTTCTTTTAAAAATTATTTACTAACAGGTGCAATTATAATTATAAAAGAAAACAAAGTCTATTAAAAACATCATATATCTAATTATTGGGATTCAAACCCTTAAAACTAATACATTGCCATTACTGACATAATAATCATTTCTCTTGTAAACTGTGTAATCATCATAGATAATTAAAATAATCCATTCTCAGTCCTTTAAGGACAAATAGACTAAAATACAGGAACGACATAATTAATAATTTAAGAGTAAAATAAACCAAACAAGGGTTTTACAGGTCAAACCCTAACCGACGAATTTCATCAAATACTCAAGATTTACATCACGACTGTGAGTACAGCTTTCAACTTTTAACATATAAAAACCTAATAAATACTCAAACAGATATTAACTTCATTAACTTTCAAAAAGGGTATAAACCCTAAATTTTTTACAAAGTTCAGCTCAACGGCTAGCAATCAAAAACAAGTTGCAGCAAAGCTATCTTCACAAGTACACATTCAAAACTGACTGTGAAGCCAAGCTTCGACCAAAAACACTACACTCACAAAGTGCATCCACCCTGTCAAGGGTTTAATTTAAAAACATGTTTATAATAACCTGTAACATCATAAAAACAACACAATATAACTCGTGGCAAGACAAGAAAGGGTATTCAAACCTTGGGTGAGTCTAATGACCACCCCAACTGCATTTAAGGAGAGAACCCATCCTTCAAACCACGGGGCTTACTCGAAATGGACCCATGAGCCACGGCTGTCGCAAGGGTTATCTTCTTATCCCTGTACGAGCTGCACTTCCATGAGCACCTACAGCAAAGTGTAAACCCTTGTCAACAAACCTTATTACGTGTAAAAAAAGCTTGAAGATATTTTCTTTATTGAAAACTTGTTGTGTATAAAAGAAAGGTGTATGTAATATTTACCTGTCATGGGGAGTATGGTGAGCCATTTCGCGAGCACTGTCACCTATAAACAACACAGTGGAGAACCTATTAACTCTTAAAAACCTCACACAGTAGCAAGCTACGAAGAGCCGAGAAGGAAACTGAAGATTCACCAAACTACATAGACCTTGGGGAGAAGGTTTCACTGATAGCGAAACACAAACATCAAGAAGAACAACTCCATGACTGACAGAGAAAGACTAGCATTCAAAACCACTCAATGGAGGACGTAGGCAGCACACAGTCAAGGTATAACACGATGGTAACCAGGAGAACGACGACGACCATGTAAGACGAGCCCAAGCAACCTTGGAGCATCGTAAACTACGGGATAACAATGCTTTAGGTTAGGTTTCCAGAGTGTTTTATACTCTCTACACATGGATAGGATTCCTCCACGTAGCTTTAAATTTTATTCAACAATGAGGGTTGTGATCCATAGTTCCTGCATGGAGAAATATATTATTTGTTTGATTTTGCAGCGCGGGGTAAACTATATCAACAGCCCAATAATTTGGAGCCAAACCTCTAATCATCAGCATTTTGTATTATATAAACTTAATCACCAAATTATTATCATGGAAGAGTTTACGTTGACCAAGCAAGGTGTCACGTATAACCCTAAACATAAACCCGACGTGGAATAAGCCAAAACCCTTGCCATAACAACATATAATGTTTTATATTAAACATTACCATATCGAGTTAAGCGTTGGTATAATTATTTTCCAACTTGGTTTAAAAAGTTAGATAGCATATGATATATGTTATGTTTTTAGATTAGGACTTAGTAGAGTCTTAGTATAGTTTTTCTAGAGTGCATATTAACTATTACAAGACTGTGGCTACTCTAGTAACAAAGCTTTAAGACCCTTGAGTTGTTCCTTGCAAACTTGAACTCGAGATTTGAGTGCTTGGTAAGTTAATCTTTGATATACCACTCATTTTTTATAGTTGGGTATAGTAAACCCTTTTTACTTTAAGAATTTCTAAGTCTAACATTTATAGATAGTATCTTATAATAATGCCAAGAAGTTAAGGGTAGAATTGTATACGTGACAATAACAAACTTTGGTAGATTGATGGCTCATCAAACAAGTCATTTATGCATAATTAAGAATTATAAATGAACTGATAACTCCCATAGCATCGAAACTATGTAGTACAAATTTAAAGATAAAAGTATTATCACAAAAGTATGTCGTATAGTTTATGCGACATAACTTTATTAATATTTGGGAGTACTTCCAATTTGACTTTATGTTCATACAAGTGTCTAGTGGACAATAAGTTAATTACAGAAATAAAATTGATGATAGGATTAAGGATGATCCTATTACTTTTTCAAAAGTAAGTAGAACTCAGAGTTAAACTTAGGAACAAAGTATGGATACCCTTAAGCTCTTGTAGAAGAGTATAATGATCATAGTTTCTACATTCAAAAGTTCTTACTGTTTATAAGATAATAAGCTATGAGTACCCTATAGAAATATTTTTTTAAAGGCCAATGATTATACAAGCAAGACAAGATAATATTGCAAAATATTGTCAAGTAAAACAATGTTTATGAGTATTAATAACCACTTAGACTAAAGAAGAAATACACATATCTGAGAGTCTAATGATAAAGTCGCAATTATGTTGTACTGTCATTACACTTTTTCTAAGCTTGTTTATCTGAACAACTGATGGAAATCAAATGATTATACCTTGCAGGAGTTGTCTAGTGTTTAGCAGCTTATTGTACTAAGCTTTTTAATTTGCAAATAAAATACTGCCGACATTAATAAATCTTTAAAAATTATATACTCGATCGATCATACTTGTAAAAACCTGTAAGAAACAGTATTCATCTGCGTTAGCACGAATGCTAAGTAAGCCTTGGATCTAAAAGTAGATTCCACCTACTGACATCAAAGAGCTAATCAGTAAACTAAAGCAAATAACACACAAAAAGATTTTTATCCTGCTACGAAAAATAAACTGTTAGGAAACCACTTACTTAACTGATCTTTAGGCTAACTGTTAGCTGTTAGTAGAACCGCGGGTTATAACATTTGTTGTTAACTCAAAAATATTAAATTTTTGCGAAAAATTGGGGTTGTGACACCTCTCAAAGAAAAGGAACTCAACATTCCCTAACTAGATGGTCAAGATAATGACATCAACTGCATCTAAAAGGGATGTCAGTCCACTAACAAACCCTCCTGGAGATCTGTCTCAACCAATATTCGACCCCCAGTCATAACACCTGAGTGATGAAAGCTCACGCCAGTCAATACATAGATACCCAACAAATAACCAATCCTATGAATAATATATGGCATACAGAGCTCTGGAGGGAAGCTTGGAAGTTTTACCCAAACATACTGTGTGTAAGATTTGGTCCTCTTGGCATAAAAAAAGTAGTCTAGTGTTGAAACTTCATCAATGTTGAGGCCATATCCAAACACCATTCAATAGGGTATGAGCATCTTTCAAGCGTTGAAGAATAACACCCATCCACCCTCAAGCTAGAGAATAACATCTGGGTAGGTAACCAAGTAACCCAAACCAATTTTCACAAATCCAAGTCTTGAAAGTAGAAAGGCTCATACGTCGGCTAGAAAAATGACCAACCAAGTCCATGTTCTCCATCGAAGGAACATCATTTATAAGGACAATGACGCCCAAATCCAAACTAATCTCTAAGGACTTGCGCTTTATGTTCTTCCATTTCTGAGGTTTCCTAACCACTTCTCCCACCATAGTAGAGTTCTACTTATTGAACTCCCCATAAAAAACAGAAACCCTACCACCACTACATGGATTATTCACTTTCATTTGCACAAAAGTTGGGGGTATAATGATGGGTTTCATCCTCGAGAAAAACATAGATGGAGTTAGGAGGAGAGTAGATATTCCTAGAGAATAAATCTTGAGAAGCAAGACTCATATAACCGCCTCCATGAGTCAAATCCATAATAAAAGAAATAATATTCATAAGCATACAGACAAACCAACAAGGATCCCTAAGTAGCGACTGACATGACATTCACAACTAATTAGCAGGGGGGAATCACTAACATGGGCATTAAATACTCAAAGAGTAATGAACAAAACTAAATCCATTCTCGAGAGTACCCACTAGGAAAACCATCAGGCGACTAGAAACCCAAATGATCCAACATCTCTAAGAACACATGTCAAAGGAGCCAACATTGATCCACTAGGGAGACTCTACCAATCCTCGAGAAACTCACTAATAAAAATCTACCATCACCAAAACCCTAACAACCAGAGCTCCGCCCAATTCAATATTGTTTGTTGTCATCAAAGATATTATTTATTAAACTTCAATTCACATTTTTCAATTTTTGTATTTATTTATTAAGCTTTAGTGAGCGTTAGGTATAGTTGTTTGTTACTACATTTGTATTTATTTTAAACAAATTTTCTTGAATGGATTTCTTTATTCTGGACTTTGTACCATGTTACTTTATCTTTAATTCAATTGAATATCAAGAAACAAACTTTTTTTTCTCGAAACAAATCATACTATATTAATTTTAAAAACTTTTTTACATTTTCTATAATTTTATCTTTTTATATAAATAAATCATAATATTTCATTTTAAAAGCTAAGTTACATTTTCGTGCCATTATGTTATTAATTAAATTCATTTTATAAGAAAAGAAAAAGAAAAAGTTGATCATTCCCAAAATGTCAAGTCAATCCGTCTTAATATTTCTCAACTAACCTATCCTTCATGAATTAGAGATTTTTTTAAAGTCATGCCTCATCCCAAATCCATGTGCATAACATTTATTTGAGCATATGCGAGTATAAAATTTGTACACTTTTTTTATAGATCATATCACTTTTGAAGATGTTGTATATAAGCTTAATGGTACTTTATAAATTATATGTTATGTAATTTTATGATTGTATAATTTGAATGGGTTTATCACTTAAAAATAAAAGTAAGTGTTGGTTTATAAAAAATATATATTTAATTGAGATGGAATGAAGTATGTGTATGTTTGTAAATTATAATAGTCAAATTGTTAATATCTTGTTTTATAAATTAAAAAATCTCATATGTTTATAAATATATATCTTTAAATTGAGATGAAATGAAGTATATATTTCTTTACAAGTTTTGTCCAATTGTTAATATCTTATTTCATAAATTAAAAAATCTCATACATCAATTTAATAATAAGTAAACTTACTTAGAAAATTTAAAATTTACTTCAAATATTATCCTTAATTTTAAAAAATCATACTTAAATGTGAGAATATATATAAACTGTATAAAGTAAATATAATTATTAGAAAAGTGTAAATATTTAATATTTTTTAAATTGTTTTTAAATATTAAAATGTAATTATAAAAATTCATCCCAGGATATTATTCACATACATCCGTAAAAGGGGACGTATTACTTTATTGTGAATTTTGACTTATTCCTAATCATTTTTTTGGGAAAAAGCATTTGTATAGTTTTTTACTAAATAACGGGGCCCACAAACTGCCCATTCGTCTTTGATAAAGTTTGCCATCAATCATTTCATGGCGCAATGATTACATTAGTAAAAAACATGATTTATTGATTTTCACTCGGGAAGTGGAATCTTTCTGCGTTTAGCGGCAAACTGGGCTGTCCTCCACGTGTTGTAGTTCTGACACGTAAGTTCAGTAACTGAACATCAAACGCCTACGTGGCGATCAGAATCGTTGTTATCAGTACCGAGGGTTCGAGACTGGGATGGTAATAGTGGATGGAATGTGACGGGTAGATGCTTGTCATGGGCCAATTTACGCGTCAGTCAAATACAGCTAAGATTTTAGAGAAACGGTCAAAATTTGGTTTAGAATATAAAAAATCTTTCAAATTTTGGTAGTTATCGGGGATTTTGACGGGTGTGGGACCCACGGAGAGTTGGTAAATTCGTGTTTACTACGAGCGGACATTAAGCTGTATTTAGCATATTCTTTTTTTCACATTTAAGTTATCGGGGATTTTGACGGGTGTGGGACCCACGGAGAGTTGGGTAAATTCGTGTTTACTACTAGCGGACATTAAGCTGTATTTAGCATATTCTTTTTTTCAAGTTCAAGCAAACCTTTTTAATCAATAAAGAAGTTGGTAGAAACGAAAGTTGAAAGTTTAGTCAATGATGACATTAATGTCAAATTATTATTATTATATTAGTCCTTCCCTATTATATATATGGTTTGTTGGTGAAAACAGTGGGGGGTGTTGTTGACTCTGTATTGGTGGAAAACTGATCTTGGTCAAATCAGTTGTCATGGGGCTAGCGGTCTATTGCCTATCTTTAGCTCGAATGCCAAAATCTATAACTATTTCAGAAGTGCCATCTTTAACTTCCTCCAGGGAAATACTTATGGGAATCACAGATCACACTTGGTGGGCTGGCAAACGATCTCCAGACCCTATGACCGTGGAGGTTGGAACATCAAAAACCTGGACTGGTTTAGCACATCCCTTAGGTTGAAGAGTCTTTGGCTCGTACTAACTGGGGAGTGTTTCTGGTCTCACATTATCAAGTTCAAATATCTCAGGGATTGGACTGTCGATGCATGGCTTCGAAGCAAAGAGTTTATGATCCAAGGAATTTCTTATATTTGGAATGGGTTTGTCAGAGCGCTGTCATGGATCACCTATCACCTAGGATGGAAAGTGGGTAATGGACGCAGCATACGAATAGGTGTTGATCCAATTGCTGGCTTAAATTCCAGTTTCATTCTTTCGAAGGAGCTTTGTAGTTCCCTGGAAGACTATGGCATCACTACTCTCCATGATGCACATAACACAAACCATGGGCATCAGTATTGGTTCTCAGCCTCAAACCTCGACCTTGACGGTCCCTGGAAGGAGCTATGGACAAATTATATCAAAGGACTCTCCCATGGTTGTATACATTTGAGTAACAAATTTGATAGTATTGATTTGGATGTTCAATAAGCAGTCGGGGAAGGTGACTGCACGTCTGGCATATGAACTAATTGTGTCTAGATCCATTCCAAAACTTTTTGACTACATATTGTTCAAAATTTGGAATTACAATCTGCCTCTTAAGGTTATCTGTTTTGCATGGCTCTGTTTCTCCAATCATATCAATACCTGGGATACTCTGTGTAAAAAAGGATGGGTTGGCCCAAATTGCTATTGCCTGTGTTTTTCAGGGGCCGAATCAGTGGATCACCTCTTCTCTGAATGTAGATTTATGAAAAACATTATTCGGGGACTCAGCTCGGCCCTTCATCGTCCTATTTACTGGAATGAATCCTCCTTCAAGCTCAATTGGGAAATATGGGTAAGTAAAGAAAAATAGTTGTTATATCTCCCGCTACTGATAGCTTGGAACATTTGGCTCACCAGGAATAAATTTATTTTTGAGGATCGAAAACCAGTTATACAAGTAATCATTTCCAGTATTTTGGAGCAGCTTCAGATTCATAAGGTTGTTATGTGCTCCAAACACAACAGGAACTTGCGAGGAATGAATCAGAGCCTGGTATATCCTATTGGTTTTTTTGATGGGGCCTCTGCAAACAAAATTGGAGGTACTGGTGTTCATCTAATGATTAGCAAGGACCATTTTTATTGTATTAAGATGAGATGTGGCCAAAGTACCAACACCCGTGCAGAACTCCTTGCACTTTGGGTATTGTTGACCTTTCCTAAACTGACTGGGCTTACATATTTGCACATCCGAGGTGACTCATCAGCAATCATCAACTGGTTTAATGGACAGGCTGAACTATCTGCTCTTGAACTTGAGGGTTGGTGCAACAATATCAGAAGCCTTCAAGCTTCCTTCTCTCAACTTGAAGCCACCCATGTTTATAGAGAGTACAATGTCAAAGCATATAGCTTATCTAAGGAGGCACTTGGATTGATTTCTGGGTACTTGCAATTCTTGGAATTCACTGAGGCTGAATGCAGTGAGAGGGGCACCTTTCAGTTTTATTAGTCATATTATCAACCTTTGGCTTGATTTGATGACACACCCCTTGGTGTTATGGTTGGAATAGTCCACTATTATATTATGACTTTGGGTGTACCTAGAAGTGCCTCCCTAGCTACGTGATCAGGTTCTGATATGTACCATTGTTACTAGGTGTTTTGGGTTTGGATTTGGTTGCTATACTGGTTGTATTGATTGTCCTTTAAGACATCATGTTGATGGTTATCTGTGCTGAGCACTTTCCAGGACTATGGACTATCCATGTTTATGTAAACCTGATGAAACAAACATGTTACCTTTGATTCTAATGAATATCAAGGAACTGCTATTTTTCTCTTGGAAAAAAGAGGTTTACCCATTCCCTTTGGACTAATTAAATTAAATTGATATCTTCCAATAAATATATATATTTTATTTTATTTTATATTATATTATATTATATGATGATATTAATGTCAAATTATTATTATTATACTTTTCCCGTGTATATATACATATATAAGGGTTATATGGATGCATATATTTACTTTGATATATGCGAGGCTTCAAAATTTGTTGTATTATTGTCAACTTTATTTTGTAAGAAATATATGACAGGCATTAACAAAGACGGGACATCATAATCACTAATGGTTGATTTAAACTTTGCATTATTGTTTGCTTAAGCATACAAGGTTAGAGTTAAGTTGACGTAGTTTATATTGGCTTTAAGTTTGTGATTGTTACATATATTCAGGAATCCTGGATCAGTGATTGTGAGGAGAGTGGCGGCATGGTGATGTTATTGTTGTAACCTCACATTTTCTTCATTAAACCCTTTTATGTATTAGGAGTCTGCCATGCGTTTACTATTGCTCCGTGTTTTGAAATTGGTTGTGGCCTAATAGAGTGGCAGTGTCTTTTGGCCGTTAATACCATCACATACAAACCTTCACATCACTAGTTCTCAAGAAAACAAGATAGAAAATAAGAATGCATGAATGAACATATGAAGCTATCAAATTTGCTATGTTATTGAGAGGCTTCTTCCTTAGTCACATTGCCATTCTTCCTTAGTCACATTGCCAAGCATTTATATTTGTTTATTTAACGTCAATTTCTGAATTCATTGGGTCTAACCATGAAGTGAGTTTACCTAAACAAAAATATAGCTTCTTAGTCATTAGACTCTTTATAAACTATGCATTCCATGCTACAACCATTCTTATACCCATTTGTAGCTAGGGTACAAGGTCAATTCCATTCACAAGTGTAAGCATATGTCTATCCAATTCCCCAATTATCTCATATCACTACTTGGCTTTACTATCACAAAAATAAGGTGAGCCAAATGCAATAGAAATATGGCTCTAACGTCAGCATTCATGTTCTGTAGGAGCTTCAAAATATTCCATGTAGCTAACACCACCATCTCAGAGCTTAAAGACAAACCTAAAGTTTTTCAATCACTAATTACTCTTAAGAACATTGCAACCATTGTGTTTTTGTAAGATGATTGCAATATCTTCTTGATTTGGAGAAGGAATTCCTACCATCAAAGCTGAGTTGAGTAGGTGTGTCGGTTGTCCACTAGAAACTACCCTTCCTCCACCCTTGCTCGTCACTAAGGAGGCCAAGATTGTGAAGTACAAGAGAATAAGTATGACAAGGAGCATAACGAAGAGATAGAACCTGAGGAATGTTAAGCCAAAATTTAAAAAAATGCCACATGGGGGTGAAAATGCGACGCTGGGTAACACTTTTTTAAGAAAGGGTGCATTTGGAATGCAAAATCTAGTTTCTCACCCAAGAAAAAAGTCAATAAATATTCTCGGGAGAGAGTTTAAAATTTTTTCAGTTGAGAGTTTTAGCGAGTTAAATATGTTCTTGGGAAAGAGTTAAAGTGGAGTTAACATTTTCTTAGGCAAGAGTTTACATTTTCTCGGGCGATAAATTTAGATATATGTCATCAAGAAACTCTTAGGCAAAACTCTCGGGTGAGAAAATAAAAAATCTCGAACAAGATATTTAGATTCATTTTTACTTCTCGTTCGAGAGTGTGATAACTATATAAGGTGCATCAACCAGCCTCCACCCTCACAAATCCATTGTCTTGGGAGTTGTCACTGCTTAACTGCCCCAAAGACTTATGGTTATTAGAGGCCCCGAGGACTTGGCACCTCCTTGTCTATGTTTATAACTTTGCCACAAATTCCTACTGTCTTGTTTTTTTGTCTTCCTGGCTGGTCCTGGGGAATTGACATCTGCTTCTTTTCTTGGTGCATGTAATAATCGAAGAAGGGGACAGACCACCATCAAACCTATTGGAACCAAAGCGAGATGAGAGTGGCTGCGGACAAACTGCTAGTGAACTTGTTCAAGAAGGAACGAGATGGGACCGATTCGGGATAGACTGCCATGCAAGCCCATAATTCATTTTTTCTTTGGTCATCGGGTATGTCATAGTCTTAGGTCTAAATGGTACTTTTCATTGGGCTTTGCTCCTGTTATCCTGTAAAGTGGCACTTCTACGTCCCAGTACTGACACTCAATGTGTCGGCGCATAAAAGGACAAAATGGATAGAAGTAGCTAAATCACTATAGATGGGTATGACCTTTGATGCATCATCCTCTTACTAGCTTGACCTATTTTTATAAGGTCATTAGGGTGAATTTGCGACTATTACCATTGCAACCCATGAATCATTCACGATTATTGACATTGCAACCCATGAATCATTCACGATTATTGACATTGCAACCCGGGCATACATCATTAGGGTTGGAATTCATGGGTTTCCTTTATGCAAGTCATGTATCATACGCAACCTGCTAGTGTTAATAGTCGTGAATGCCTTAATCCAAAGTTAAAAAATATAAATACGTTTAGTCGAGGACAGTTCGCTCCTTAATCATAACTATCCCAACTTCCTCAACCTTCGTAACCTCTCTCTTTCCTCATGTATAAATAGAGGGTAGGGGTTGAGATAAACATCATTCATTTCTAGATCAAAGTTATGCTGGTAGATTTCCTTTAGAGATCTTGGAGCAACAAAACTCAGTGTCCTTGGCTATCATAGGAGCACTTGTTTCAAATACTGGTTGTAATCTTACCTCACTTGTTCATCAATAAAGAGATTTTTTCTTCCAATGTTGTGTCTTTGCAATCTTATGTATTATGATTTATGAATTGTCTTGTTATTTCATTGCAAGCATATTATTTCATTGATCATCTATATAATATATAAGATATTGCAGTAAAGATCTTGCTCTTTGCAGGTTTTGGAGATTCCCTAGAAGCTATGGAAGCAATTTGAAGTGAAGAAGAAAGCTAGGATCGACCGTCATAAACAAGGTATGCCTAATCTCTTCCATATTTCTCTATCAAATTCTGAAATGGTTGAATGTCTGCAAGTTTATTTAGTACGTTGGTAACCCCAGAAACCTTAGGTTATAAGGTTGTATTCTCCTGAACAACAGAACCGGTGACTCCGCTCGGGAGTCCAACCTGTCGTGGGTCCTTTCTTTTGGCTTCCTTACCAGTCTTGCTCTGTCTGATCCCGTGAGTGATTTGTTTCGATTTTACCTTTATTTTTTAGTATTTTATGTTCAAAACATTTCTGTCATCCTTTTTCCGCTCTGAAAATTTTTGACACCATTCATGGGTTGCTTCGGTAACAATTGTGTATTGCCTGTTGTATTCGTGAGTTTCTTCGGTGACAGTCGCGAATGGTATGCGACCTTCCTTGATGGCAATCACGAATTTCCTGTAGGTGTCTGTTGGTCCATAAGGTTTTTGCTTGTACTTGTTTTTATGATTCTTTAGATACTTTTTAAGGTTCTTATTTAGCATGATACTGGATTTTTAGGTGTGTACATTTCACTGGTTGCTTGATTAGCCATGTATTTGAGTGATTTTGATTTGAGTTCTTCATCTGTTAATGAGTTAGGTCCCTTCTTGCTTGGATTTCGGTTTGAGTGCTTGTGTTTTTGGGTCATTGATCAGTTCTTTAAGACACTGATGTACTTGGTACTTCTTTTCTAGTAGTACGAGTCTTTCATTATTTCCATCTTTTGGATCTATTTTCCCTTGTGAGTCAATAGTTCCACCAAGTCTAGGGTTTGAGTCATTTATGCCTTTCTAGTTGAAGTGTGTTACTGTAGGGTTCGACTGTTATCATTTACAATTATATGATCAAATTGTTTATTTCACTCATATTGCATTTAGTTGCATCTAATTTTTGAGTTTTTTTTTTTAAAGAAAAGAAGGAAAGCATTTTTGCATTTTTGCATTAGGTTGCATTAGTTGTTCTTTTCACTATTTTTTTTCAGAAAAAATCAAAATTTTTAAAGTCTTGTAGTTTCTCATGTTGCTTAAAATTTCATTAGCTTTCATTTACAAGGAAAAAGAAAGGAAAATTTGCATTATTAGTTGCATTGACTTTGAAATTTTTTATACACCATTTGCTTTCATTTGCTGAGTCTATAACACCATTCAGTCTCATCCTGCTACCTTTGACTAATACAACCCATTAAAAAGAACGTTTAATTAAAATTTATTAGTAAGTTTCTTTTTATAGGTTCGTACATGTTGAATCCTTGGTTGTGTAGGTGTTGGAATGGTGTCCAAGGCAAACAACAGGGGATGAAAACCCAACCAAAGGCTTCAGATAATCCTAAGCAAGTATTACCCTATCCTCAATCTGTTTGGTGTGGTTAACACCCATGGATATTCGGCCTCCGCTGGCACTCTTTGAGTCGATGAGTTTTGATCCAAAAGAATCAGTCTTCCTATGAAGGAAAACAAGGTATTGTATGTCTACAAAACAACAGATCTACCTAGAAGGAAATCTAAGCTAAGTTAGAACTATTCTAAGAAGGTGGATTTTGTATGTGCAAGTCAACTTGATGTAGAAATAGATAAGTGCATTTATCAACTTAACATAAATGTTAAAAGGTCAATTACTTATCTTCTCAAGTTACTATTAATCAATTAAAAATAATCAACAACAGATTAAGGGTTACATGCATTCACGATCAACCTGTAACTCTTATGTTGATTGGAAAATTAACATGAATTATTGATTTAATAATTTATGTGAATCATTTGCAGAAATAGATAAACATTTTAATCAAACAAATTTAATTAAAATATAAGTACACAAAGACTCATGAATTAAGAGAAATCCAAATCATAAATCAATGCGTTAATGATTAGCTGCAAAATCAACATTATTCATTGATAAGTAAGGTGAAGAAATCATACATCATCAAAGAAATTTGATAACTTACCCAAAGAAGATGCCAAAAAAAACTAACTTTGATTCATGGTTCTGCAAGAAATTACATGAACACAAATGAAATAGTGTTTCTCCAGTCCTTCCATGGCGATTATATTCTCCACGACGACAACTCCAACTCCACTCTTTAAAGTACAATAAATTAATCTCAAAAGAGTCAGAGAAGAGAAAAGAATAAATTATATTCTCCCATATGCAGAGATCAACCCCTCTGTGTCTCAGATTTTCCAGATTCATCTCCCTCACTCCAGAAATCGCGTCCAAAAATCACTGCTTTCCACTTGGCACATTTTGATGACTCAGGAGTTGGGATATAACTTATTCAATTTGATTCCTGAAAACCCAAATCCACACCTGTTCAATTCAAAAGAGAAATTAAAATATGATTCCAAATCTAATGAAAGAAATCTAAAACAAATAACAATCCATTTACAAATAAAAAATAATGAAAATGAAGAAATCTTATGCAAATCTGAAATTGACTGTTTAGGCAAATTTTTAGGGTGTTTATGATATTCAAATCGAAAAAATAATCTTCCCAAACATTCATCATCCTTCCAGCTTTCCAACGAGCTATCTCGGGCTTGATTTGGATTCAAAAATCTCAAGATATTGCTATTGGAACTTAAGGCTCAATAGTCGTTGATTTTATGGTTGGGTGAATCATGACCATTGATCTTATCAATTAAATCTATTATCCATGTTGATTATTTTTGAAATGAATAAAAATAAACAAAAAATTCAAAGTCAATATTCCCAACAAAATCAAAAACCACATGTCGAGAAGGAAAATTTGAATTTGAAATAATCATTTAAACAAATCAAAATCGGGAAAAACCAAATTAAAACCCTAAGTGAAAAATGAAATTACCAAAATTTACGGACCCCAAATTAAAATATAACCTAAGATAAACTTAGGGTGCCGAAAAATGCAAGAATGAAAATGTAAAAAAAATGATTTCCGAAATCCGCATCCCGAAATTCGGGTTTTGGGTTTCGGAAACACACAACACCAAACTTAAGTCAAACTTCTTCCCGAAATTCGCAATCCAAAAATTTTGGGTATTGGGTTTCTGGTTTCAAGATGACAAACTGCAATTATAAAAAGGAGTTGTCTAACCAGGGGACTTTTTGACTTTTCAGGCAGATTTGCTGTCGGAATCCGGTGAATGCAATCTATAAAATCTGTAATTTATGTTGTTTGTTGGGAAATTTTAAGCTCTGAAATGAAATCAAGTGACATGAAAATCCCCCAACACCCACACTCTGTACGATTTAGCAGTGTTTTTGAGAGTTTTGAAAATTCCGTGAAGATTCATGGCGAGAAACTGGTAAAAACCAACCAAAAAAAGAAGTAAAAAAGTCTCCTGTTTAGACAACTCGTTATAAAAATGATTCTGCACTCTGCATCCTGAAATTCGAGTTTTGGGAATAATGTTCTTAAAAATAAAAAAAATTAAACGTCTCACAATCCGCATTTCGGGTTTCGGGAAGGAATTGCGGAAAGGTTGAAATTTAACAAAATTCAAGGGTTCCGCAAACGCCAAAAAAATGATTGGAAAGCTTTGAAAAAATGAAAATTTTAAATTTTCTTTAAATTTGTATGAAGCAGATTAAAATAAAACAATAATAGAGAAAAGATTACAAATCTAGAAATATTTACAAAGTGAATGAAAATCCAATATTGAAAACCCTAAACCTAGAAGTAAAAAAACCAAAACTACTTACAAGTTAATTCTTAAGAAAATAAATGTTGGAAACCAGTTATCTTATATAAGGAAAGAATCACTCCCATAATATAGGAGAGTTAATGTATTCCATAAATAGGTGTCTAATATAGTCATTTTCCAAGAATATAATACCAAGAAAAAAATAATGAAAAGTCCTTTTAAATAGCAAAAAGGGAAAATAAATTTGTATTTTCAAAATCAAATTAGTTTATTAAGAAGGAAAAACTTATCCATAATTAAACTAACTTTACATTTGTAAATATTGAACTTTAATCCCATTAATTTCCAAATAATCACGAAACCAACTCTCATAAAAATTAGGGAAATTAGAATTCAATCAAACTTAAACATGTGTTCTTCCTATTTTCATAACATCAAATTGTGTATAAATTTAATATACGGGTTTAATGAAATACACAAATTAAGTTAATAAAAGTGAGAGCATGACCATGAATATTTAAAAGATCTCAATAAACATAATCCAAACTTTAAAAATATTAAAGTAACATAAGCAAACAAACCCAAAGACTAAAATTATTTAAAATATTTACATTATGATTCTAGGCATGGAAAATTGAAAACTAAATCAAATCATGTCAAAGGCGAGAATGCATGCAAACACGATGAACAACCCCAAAATTGACTAAGTTACCATTTCATATTAAAATTTGGGGCTATCATGTTTTGGATAAATTATGAGATCTGTTGTAGCTACAACAAATGGTGACTTGCTAGGAAGAACTAGTTATCTTTGAATTATAGTATTGAAATCTAAAAATCAAGAATGAAAATAAAATGCTTTCACATGCTACATTTAAAACAATCTAAATATTTTTATCATTGAATGGTATAGTATTGGTTAGACTTCAAAGCGTCTAAAACATCCAAGTGATTCCCATCATTATCCAAAAAACTTTTCTAATGATAAACTCATTAATAAAAATTAGTTATTCATAAAATGTAAGAATCAAGAACTTTACCAGGAATTAACCTCGAAAAATCAAGCTAATCATATAAGACATAGTATTAAGAAATGACTCCAATACCACATGCATGACCCTGCTATTAGCCAACGTTTATAGTTGCGACAGGGATGCCTTTTAACCCCACTTCCAAATGTTTTGGTCCCAGTTTACTGATTTAGATACATAGCTATACAATGACTCAATTTACTAATGGGTAAGCAGCATCATGTGACTCTCTACAAGTATGGGATGACAAAGGATTCTTAAAGATTTATGTATATAATATTTATGATTTGAAATCCAAAAACCATAGACAGAGCCACTGTAGCCTGCAGGCATCCATAGCCTCGACAGAGACGTCTTTTAGCCCATTTTGCTTGATGGCTTATATCTGAAATAGCAAGCTTAAAGAAATATGCAAATTATGTGTAATGTGCTAATCCCAATTTGAGTTAGCATAGTAAATGGGGGAGCAGACTTAGAAACTCCTTAAGAGTAAGGATGGCGTAAGGAATATATAGATTACTAATATTTACAGATTGAGACTTATTTCCCGAAACCGATTCCCTTAAAAATAATTAAATTCAAACTCATATGTTCATGTTGAGTTAAAGATAAATTTCTAAGGATAATGATGGAAATTTCAAATAGAATTATCAGCATAGTCTGTTATTGATTTTTCACAATCATAAATTAACTAATCAAATAATTCGATTTCTAGCAAGCAGAAAACATTTATAAAAATTTCCTTAATAGATAAGACTTCAAGACTGTAAAAAAGTGATAAGATCCTTTATTTTAAAAGTGAAAATCATGAAAAACTCAAAACAAACCAGCAAGAAAAGAAAATGTAAGAATGATAAAATCAAACATATGTACAAGTGAAACCAAAAGTAAATCAAAATCTCACAACTATATCACTCACTAAAAGAAAATTTAGTGATTAAGAATTTTGTTTTAATAGATCATGAGATATGAGATTTAAGTAGGTCTTTATTACAAAATAAAAAAAAGCTTAGAAGAAAATAAATGTAAAAATAAGCCTTAAAAAATGTCTTATGCGAACAAAAAGATTTGTTTGTTGTGTTTGTAAAATTGAATGATTTTTTTTTTTATTGTAAAAAGAATAACTATAACAATTCATATATGAAAATGTGTTGAATCTATAAATTGAATTGATTATAATAAAACTCTTAAAATAAATTTATTCTCTTTCACTTGAAAAAGTATGATCAACATTTGTTGCGCATAAATTTGATTAGGACAATAAGGCTTCTTTTATTAAAAATTACGTATAAAAGAAACAACAAATAAATTGTGTCCAATTTGCAACAACAAAATATGTAAAAAACCCCCTTTCAAGTGCATATCCAGAAAAGATCAAAATTCGTAAGTAATGAAGATGTTCTGATTTCAATTACTTTGTCTTCTTCCAAAATATTCTTACCCTTAAAAAATTGAAAAGAATTAATTCAAAACATTTCATGAAAAGATCATTATAATTTAAAACTAAAGACATAAATCAAACATGAATGCTTTGAACCAATAAAATAATCAACGGGGGCATAAATAATAGAAAGTGGAAGAGAATAAAAATACTTCCCTGAATGCATCTGAAGAAGCGTCGTTTCCAACTTGCAATTGGATTGTTGTCGCAAATATTTTATTGAAGAAAACCAAAAGAGTAATCTAAATTATTAAAGAAATAATAAAACTAACCTATTCTATACCTACTCCTACACAAAAAAAAATTAATGAAGAAAACCAAAAGAGTAATCTAAATTATTAAAGAAATAATAAAACTAACCTATTGTATACCTACTTGTACACTAATTTTTTTTTTAAGTATAATCGAATTTCCTATGCAACCATGAAAGCATATGGAATCCTGCAAAAAGGAAGAAGTGCATAATTAGAAAGCCTAATATGAATGATTGCAAATAAAAACAAAAAAAAAACATTAAAACAAATAAGATGGAATTTATGTACAAATAAAGAGAATGCAACCTTACCATCTTTATATACAATTAAGGAACACAAAGTTTTACCATAATGATGAAATCTTGCTAAGAAAGATTTCTCAAGCCAATCAGCAACCCAATCATGGTATGTACAATGGAAATCAAAAGAATGACATAAAGGGTTCAAAATATTTATGCAATGTAATGAATTATTTGAAAGAAAATCAACATTAGTATTATATGGGTCCAAAACTTCTTCTTGAACAATTGTCTCCTTAGGAACATTTTCTCGAATAAGATTAACAAAATCACATCCAATTTGTTCCAACTTATTATCGTAAAAATCATCATAAATTGGTTGATCAAATTGGAAATTCTCAAAGAGATTAAATTGCATTTGGTTATTTACTTGAGAATATTTAAAGACATGAGATGTTATAAGTTTAGAACTAGTATCATTAACATCCTAATAAGACTCTTCTCCATCAAGCGAATGATTGTAAGAAGAAAATGTTTCTTCATTGAATGATGAATCATAAAAGGAAGAATTCTGAAAATAATCATTAGAAATAGTATTTATTTCCAGCAAAGAAGAATGACAAAAAGACATGGATTGATAACAAGGATACGAATCTTCTTGATCTTCTTCATGCATTTCATAATTAACTTGTACCTATTTAAGGCTTAACAATGGAGAATTAGGATCTGGAATATATGATTGAATGCCATTGTTATCAAATAGATCAGGATACAAAGACAAATATAAAGAGGACGTAAGTGCATTAAATTCATCTCTTTGTAGAATATTTTTAGATTGGGATTCCTTAAGGGAGATTTTCTTTTCAAAAGAGATATGTATGAAATGTTTTAAATCAGAATCTTCTTCTTCTTCTAAAGTAGTATCATAATTTTGTGAAATATGCTCTCCTACATAATCACTTAGGTCATAAAATGGTAATTGGGAAAATATATCACAAATTTTAGAACAATTAATTGATTCAAGATCTATCAAAGGATGAATAGAATAATGAATATCACGATCTTGAAGCTCTTTAATTATGCTAGAAGAAGATTGTTCAATATTATGACTAGAACTATTATCTTGTACTTTAGAAGAATCTTCTAAAGAAAAATGATCTTTTTCATGATTAGTTAAACCTTGAATTTCATGTGAAATAGATATGGGCATATTAACATTTAATTCATATGAATCATCATAATGATTATGATCCATATCTAAGAAAGAGAATGAATTCATTTCTACAATTTTTAAATCCTTAGATTCTCCATGTAAATCTAAACCAAGAGGTGGATGATTATTAATGTATAATTCAGATATATCATCTACTAATTGATCATATTCATGTAAACTAGAACTTGTGTACTGAAACCATTCATGTATCATAGGACGATCTGTTAAAGGGAATCTACAATAGAGATTAAAAGTTCTAATTCAAAAATCTTCTAATGATTCACCCTTCTTTATAGTGAGTTGTTTCCATTCATTACATAATCTAACAAAGCCATAATGTCCAAAAGAAAGTATGAAAAGATCTAAAAAATGTTTAAAAGAGTGGATAGAGGCAAAAGGTAAGGTTACAAACCACTACTTGACTTGTCCTTCGAATGTGAGGGCTAATAATTTGCAAAAAACATCTAGTTCCAAAATTTTGTTATCAAAACAATTATAGGTAAATTGAAGAACATGTTCTTGAGCTAAAATTTCTCCCTCACCATTGAATTTTACTTCTATCAGTTGCTTCAACAAATCTGTTTGAAAATGAAAACTAATTTCTCTAGAAAAACGACTAAATACAGATTCATGAGGAGAACATGAACTATATACAAATTTTTGGGCTGGAGCCATTTTAAGATAATATGATTAAGATAGCTCAAATGACCTTACATGTCCTATGGCCCTCCTTCTAGTGCCATTTGTTGAAGCCTCGGTTGTGTAGGTGATGGAATGGTTTCCAAGGCAAACAACAGGGGATGAAAACCCAACCAAAGGATTCAGATAATCCTATGCAAGTATTACCCTCTCTTAGAGCTATTTGGTGTGGTTAACAACCATAGATATTCAACCTCTGCTGGCACTCTTTGAGTCGGTGAGTTTTGATCCAAAAGGATCAGTCTTCCTATGAAGGAAAACAAGGTATTGCATGTCTACAAAACAACAAATCTACCTAGAAGGAAATAAAAGCTTAGCTAGAACTATTCTAAGAAGGTGGCTTGTGTATGTGCAAGTCAACTTGATGTAGAAATAGATAAGTGCATTTATCAAATTAAAAGAAATGTTAAAAGGTTAATTACTTATCTTCCCAAGTTACTATTAATCAATTAAAATTAATCAACAACAGATTGAGGGTTACATGCATTCAAGATCAACCTGTAACTCTTATGTTAATTAAAAATTAACATGAATTATTGATTTAATAATTTATGTGAATCATTTGCAGAAATAGATAAACATTTTAATCAATTTAAAAAAAATATATAAGTACAAAAAGACTCATGAATTAAGATAAATCCAAATCATAAATCAATACGTTAATGATTGGCTGCAAAATCAACAGTATTAATTGATAATTAAGGTGAATAAATTAGACATCATCAAAGAAATTTGATAACTTATTCAAAGAAGATTCCAAAAGAAACTAACTTTGATTCATGGTTCTACAAGAAATTACATGAACACAAATGAAATATTGTTTCTCCAGTCCTTCCCTGGCGATTATCTTCCCCATAGCAACGCCTCCAACTCCACTCTTTGAAATACAATAAACTGATATCAAAAGAGTTAGAGAAGAGAAGAGAAGAAATTCTATTCTCCCATATGCAAAGATCAACCCCCTCCCCTTTTCCAAATCATATAAAGTAGGTTTTTATACAAATACAATTACAAGAAAGGATAATATCGATTCTTCCAATTCCTGAGCTAACTAGATGAATTGTTCCATTCACCAAATCCGTCCATGAGAAAAATATGGGAAATTCTGTTTTGAAAAACCAGTCGGATCTATCAAATGAAGAACTTTTATGGATTTTTCTCATTAAAAACTAATTGGGAATCTTCTGCACAGAACCCATATCTCAGATTTTCTAGATTCATCTCCCTCACACCAGAAATCACGTCCAAAGATCACTGCTTTCCACTTGGCACATTTTGATCACTTCAGAGTGGGGATATATCTTATTCAATTTGTTCCTCAAAACCCAAATCCACACCTATTCAATTCAAAAGAGAAATTAAAATATGATTCCAAATCTAATGAAAGAAATCTAAAACAAATAACAATTCATTTACAAATAAAAAATAATGAAAATGAATAAATCTTATGCAAATCCGAAATTGACTATTCAGGCAAATTTTTAGGGTGTTTATGCTATTCAAATGGAAAAAATAATCTTCCCAAATCATTCCATCCTTCCAGCTTTCCAACTAGATATCTTGGGCTTGATTTGGATTCAAAAATCTCAAGATATTGCTATTGGAAGTTAAGGCTCAACAACCGTTGATTTTATGGTTGGGTGAATAATGACCATTGATCCTAACAATTAAATCTATTATCCATGTTGATTATTTTCCAAATGAATAAAAAAAATAAAATTCAAAATCAATATTCCCAACAAAATTAGAAACCACATGTTGGGAAGAAAAAATTGAATTTGAAACAATCATTTAAACAAATCAAAATCGGGAAAAACCAAAGATCAAAACCAAATTAAAACCCTAAGTGAAAAATGAAATTACCAAAATTTACGAACCCAAAATCAAATTAAAATATAACCTAAGATAAAGTTAGGGTCCCGAAAAATGCAACAATGAAAATGTAAAAAAAAATGATTTCTGAAATCCGCATCCCGAAATTTGGGCTTCAGGTTTCTGAAACACAAAACACCAAACTTAATTCAAACTTCTTCATGAAGTTTGCAATCCAAAAATTTCGGGTTTCGAGATAACAAACTGCAATTATAAAAATGATTCTGCACTCTGCATCCTGAAATTCGGGGTTCAAGTTTTCGGTTTCGGGAATAATGTTTTTAAAAATAAAAAACTTAAACCTCCCACAATCGGCATTTCGGGTTTCGGGAAGGAATTGCAAAAATGTTGAAATTTAACAAAATTAAAGGGTTCCACAAACTCAAAAAAATGATTAGAAAGCTCTGAGAAAATGAAATTTTATTTTCTTTAAGGTTGTATGAAGTAGATTAAAATAAAACAATAATAGAGAAAAGATTAAAAATCTAGAAATATTTACAAAGTGAGAGAAAATCTAATATTGAAAACCCTAAACCTAAAAGTAAAAAAACCAAAACTACTTACAAGTTAATTCTTAAGAAAATAAATGTTGGAAACAAGTTATCATATATAAGGAAAGAATCTCACTCTTATAATATAGGAGAGTTAACGAATTCCATACATAGGTTTCTAACATAGTCATTTTCCAAGAATAGAATACCCTGAAAAGAATAATGAAAAATCCTTTTAAATAGCAAAAAGGGAAAAAAAATTTGTATTTTCAAAATCAAATTAGTTTATTAAGAAGGAAAAACTTATCCATAATCAAACTAACTTTACATTTGTAAATATTGAACTTTAATCCCACTAATTTCCAAATAATTACAAAACCAATTCTCATAGAAATTAGGGAAATTAGAATTCAATCAAACTTAAACATGTGTTCTTCCTATTTTCATAACATCAAATTGTGTATAAATTTAATATATGGGTTTAATGAAATACACAAATTAAGTTAATGAAAGTGAGAGCATGATCATGAATATTTAAAAGATCTCAATAAACATAATCCAAATTACAAAAATATTAAACTAACATAAGCAAACAAACCCAAAGCCTAAAATTATTTAAAATATTTACATTATGATTCTAGGCATGGAAAATTGAAAAATAAATCAAATCATGTCAAAGGAGAGAATGCATGTATACAAGATGAACAACCCCCAAAATTGATTAAGTTACCCTTTCATATTAAAATTTGGGGGTTCTCATGTTTTGGATAAAACATGGGATCTATTGTAGCTACAACAATACATCAACTAGCTTAGGCTAGGTTTTTGGACTAGGAGTTTAAACTGTCCAAAAGCATTTGATTTCAAACGTAGTGGCCTTTCATTAGGGAAATCCTCTTCTACAAGAGACAATCTGGAAAGCTCCTCTCACACAACAGATAAGCACAAGGCAATGTGAGAGCACGATTGAGGAGATGACCCTCCAATTCCTTATTCGATCGTTCACCAGGATTTTTATGCATGTAGGGATCTTGTCAATACCACCTCTTGGGCCCTGCGTGGTGCCGATGTTGACAGGGTTTTGGTCTTATCTACCCTGCCCATGCATAAGGATCAGGCTTGTGACTGTTCCACCAAACTCTTGGTGTAGATTTGGTAGCCTTAGTCTCCAAACACTAGGATCATACACAGGTGGTATTGGAAGGCTATTTCTAGTACACCTAGGACAAACTTGGAAGTTAACATCGATAGACAATTTGGGAGGGAGGTTGAGTGATTCCAACACTTGCACCCAGAAACATATTCATGAGACACCAAGTAACCATCCTTCGATCTTCACTGGTTGGACATGGTCCCTAACCATCCCAAGCTTTCTTTTGGAAGGTGTATCTTATATCTGGTGTGTCTGTGTTACTTAGGACATTTTTAGTGAGTGTTGTTTGGCTTGTTTGCATTTAACTGGCCTTTAGGTGTGTGAGTCAAATTTACAGCTGTGGAGGACCAACCTCTTCGTAGGTCAAGAAGGTTGCAAAACCTTCCTCCATCTGTTATAGTGGAGCCTCAACCGCCACCTCAAAGGTGAAGAATAGCTACTGATTGTTCTTTTGACCCAGTAGGTGTTAGTGAAGTTCCAGGTGAACCGAAACTTAGCATTAACCAGGAATAAACATCAATAGTAGAGATAAAAGACTTGCAAGCTAACGAGTTTACAAGAAATTTTAATCCACCTCTTACTGATTTGAACGATCCTGTGATTATCCAAGTTCTCCCTTTTACTTCACCTGTTATTGGTGTTCCTTTGAGCAGAGTTATGTCTAGCTCAGGAGAAGGTATTTCTACCCCAAATTCAGCCATCTTAGTTGGTGGAGTCCCACCTCCCCATGTAGGTACTCCAAGACCTAATGCATATACTGCACCCCTTTCACCAAGTGCTCGAGTAGTTCAACCCTCAACATCCACTATTGTAGTATATCTATCTGGTGGGGTGGTCACTGGGATTCCAAGTGCACCTTTTGCTTCTCCTTCCTTTATGCAAAGTTCTTAGAGCGGTCCAAGTGGATCCTCTTTGTTCATCTAGGGTTTTTCATGGAATGGGGGACATATTACTCCATCCACTTATTATGAAGGTCCTTCACCTGCATATGTGGGCATGTCACATGGAAACAAAAATATTTTTTGTCATAATTTTTAGACACCATTTTCGGCCCCTTTCACGAGCTCTCCCTTTTCACTTTTTAGTGGAGGGATTCCCACTCCTTTGTTTCAAACTCCATCTTCATCTGGAGTGGCTCAAACCACATATCATGCACCACAAACAAGTAATCCACTGGATTTCGTTTGGAATCCTTTTCAGAGTATCCCAACTACATCATAACTGGTGGCTAGGGGAAGCCCCACCTTTTCGTTTGGGAGGTAGTGGGAAGGTGCTTCTACACCCCAAACTCCTTATTATCAAACCCTGGTTAGGCCAAAGCTTCCTTTCCTGGCAACGTTAAACTTGCCAGATTTTTCAAATTTAATGAATGAACCCATGCGGAATAGTGCGACATGTCCACCTGTACCTATTAAACTAGCATCAGACATTCTGAATTTTAAAGGAAAAGCTTGTGAAGATCCAGGTGCGCACATTACCACTGACCACCTTTGGTGCTCTTCGAACTCACTGAAAGATGAATCTGTTCGGTTGAGGCTCTTTCAGAGAACATTGACTCTTGTAGAAACAAAATGGTACATAGAACTTCCCTCTGCTGCATATGATAGTTTTATGGATTTAGTGATCGTGTTCCTTAACCACTTTCAGCTTCCTGTCCGTATGATGCCAGCACAGACTTGTTGTCGACTTTTTGACAGAAGAAGGCCACACATATTTCCAATCACATTCAGGAGTGATGAAGATGAAAGAGGCTTATACAATCCACTATACCTCCCAAGTTTTTATTCGAATGGTTCCTAAAATATTTACTGCCTTATATCTCTAAGGACGTATCCACTTCGGGGGTGACCACGGAAGAATAGGAAATCCTCAGGGCCAAGTACTTAGATTTGATATATTCTCAGTTTGGTATTTTGTTTGAAATCATCCATGAGGTGTCGAGGTCCACAAATAACATTGAGAAACGCAAGTCTGGACCCCATGCCGATGGTGTGGTTGGTTTAGTTAGTTCTCCTACTATAGAATCACAATCTAAGCAACTCCATGAGTTGTCAGTCAAGCAATCTGCAGCAGAGGCACCTAAGGCTGCCACCCCCTCACCATAGAATGCAAATATTTTTGCACAGTATTTTCAAAAGGGAAATCAACATCCTGGTGGGAAAAGTAAGAAAGGGAAGAAGGGTGAGGGTAATCAAAAAAAGCAAAATCCCACAAACAATGTTGATGGGGGTGAAAAAGACAAGAAAAAGCTGAAGTTTCCCTATAAGTTGTGCAAAGGAGACCACCTTACTTATCATTTCCATCTGATGGAACACGCTTAGAAGTTGTTGAAGAATCAACAACCGACTGTCGTGAAGTATCCATTTCCCCAAGGACAGAATGCAACTTTTGTTTCGAATGTAGCTGGGGGCACTTCTAGTTCTCTTCCCGATCAAAACTATATCAACATGGTACGATCTAGCACCTTACTCCAACCAAGAAATAATAATTATGAATTAGAGGCTCCGAAGAAGGATAAACCTACTGGTGAAACTTCAAACCCTCTTGTTATTGAAAAACTAGATGATCTAATGCCCAAGATACCGAAAGGTGTCTTTAAGAAATATTTTCAAAACCATAATGTAGGGATGCTTCCAACTACTTCGTAGTTGAAGATTGAGCTCAAAATCCTTGTGCAATGTTGAAATTGGAGGTGTTACAGAGTTTTCCTACTCAGCGGGATGCACTATTAACAACCATAGGTAGCATGGATTCATCGAGCCTGCTGGTGAAGTTTAATATTTCATATGTTAAAATCTGCCTGCCATACCATGTGGCTTTATCAATTGATGTTGTCCATGGAGGTAGAACCATTGGACATACAGTGGTTGATGAAGGTGCTTCCATGCGCGTAATGTCTATGTGTTGTTGGAAATCCTTAGGATCCCTAGAGCTAGTTCCATTGAATGCTCTACTTACTGCTTTCGACGAAAGGTCTTTCCGTCCGCATGGTATCCTACCATCTTTTGAAATAAAGTTGCCAGGGAAAGAAGTGGCTATTGAGGTGGAAGTGATTTATGCCTCATTGGATTATAACTTGTTGTTGGGGAGAAGTTGAACTTACGCTATGTGTGCGATCACCTCGGTCATTCTTTGAGTGGTAGTGTTTCCACTCGAAGGGAAGTTGGCTATAGTTTACCAACTTAGTTTCACTCTGAAGGTTCATTTGGAGACTAATGAGTCCACAGTACCTTTGATATATCATACCAAACCAGCTAATGAGAGTTTGGGGGTTGGAATGTATGCATCTTTGATGGGCACATTTGATATCCCAACCCCTACTTATTATTTAGGTTCTACAAGTGTAGGGAAGTCTATCGCGATGGTTGTCGATAGAACTGATCCTTGGGTCCTTCCTTCCATTCATGAACCTAAAGTACCCTTATTTGTAGTGGAAGTGGCTTATCAATATGTTGTTAACTCCATTGCCGATTCCATAGGGAACCCTTCTACAATATTAGAGGAGTCAGATGAAGCTTATCTGCTTGCCTGGGCAGAGAATTATTTGTATTCATACGATTGCTTAGATATGGTTTTTCCTTCAGAAAAAGCCATTTTAGAATATATGAGTGGACGAGATAATATTTGTGAATACCTTCACCATAAGTCCTACTTTCTTCCAGAGTTGAGAAGAATCGAGAATCAAGAGTTCCATGTGAGATTGGCAGAGGGTGTTGATTCTCCAATTAATCCTTTACCAAAGGAGGGAGTTTTTGCTAAGGGGAGTATGGAAAATATATCTGCTACCATTCCAATCAACATCTCTATAAACCCTAACGTCATTGAAAATGTGCATATTGGTGCAAACTGCTCTCTAGAGGAGATTGCCATATATACTTCCTTGTTTAAGGAATTTCGCGACGTATTTTCCTGGTCATATGAGGAGATTCTAGGCATAGATCCATCTATCGTTGAACATGAAATACGCACTTACCCTGATGCTAAACCTGCTCGACAAAAACTTTGACTTGTCAATCCGCGGAAAGCGGCAACTGTTAAGGTTGAAGTGGAGAAACTGCTAAAAGCAGGGTTCAGTTACCCACTTGCTCTGATAGAATGGGTATCCAATTCCGTTCTTGTTGATAAAAAACAAGGGACCATACATGTGTGCACTGATTTTTGTGAACTAAATAAAGTGTGTCCCAAGGACAACTACCCCACTCCCTTCATCGATCAGATCATTAATGCTTGTGCAGGTAGCGAGGTATTCTATTTAATGGATGGCTTCTCTGGGTATAACCAAATTCAAATTAATCCATAATAGCAACATAAAATGACCTTCATTTGTCCTTGAGGTACCTTCCCATACAAGAAAATTCCCTTTGGTTTGAAAAATTCCAGAGCTACCTTTCAACGAGCAATGAATTTTTCCTTCCACGATATCAAAAATATTGTTGAACTTTACTTGGATGATCTACCTGCCCATTCTCGTAAGAGGAAGGAATATCCATATCATCTTCATATGATATTTTCACGATGTAGACATTATAAGATACGCTTGAATCCACATAAGTGTGTTTTCTGTGTCGAGTCAGGGAGGTTATTAGGGTTTATTGTGTCAAACAAAGGAATACATGTGGATCCTTTGAAAGTTGAGGCTATTGTAAATCTACCTCCTCCTTTTTCCATCAAGAAACTTCAGAGCCTGCAAGGGAAATCCAATTTCATTTGGCATTATATAGTCAATTGTGCCAAGATAACTAAGGGTTTCATGCACTTGCTTAAGCAGGACACCCCATTCCTGTGGGATGAAACTGCACAACTTGCATTCAAGGAATTAAAAAAGGCTTTATTGTCATATCCTTTACTACGTCCACCAGATTACACCAGAGATTTTATATTGTATCTGGCTACGTCATAGTCGACCATAGGAGGATGATAAGATCCAAGAGCATGTTTTCTATTATCTCAGTCATGCATTAGCTGGCCTTGAACTTAGGTACTCTCACGTCGAGAAGTTGGATTTGGGGGTTGTTTATGCCATTCAAATACTCAGACACTATATCTTACTGAGGACCACCATAGTGGTGGAAAATGTAATTCCTTTCTAGTACGTTTTATCCCAACGTATAATTAGGGGAAAATACAATAAGTGAATAGTCATTCTCCAAGAGTTTGACTTGGATTTTCAATATTCTAAGTAAAAAAAGTCCTTGGTTTTTGTAGAACTGATTACGAAATTCCATACAAAAGAGACCATAGTGGCAGAAGAAGACTCATTCCCATATGAGTACATTTTTCTGATTTCAATAGCTGATCCCTGTTATGGAGATATTTTAGTATATCTCCAGACTCTGAAGTGTCCAGTGTCCTTCTCGCGGGAATACCGACGCAAGTTGCAAGTCAACGCTAAAAACTGCATGATCATCGGTGACACCTTATATCGAAGAGGCGTAGATTCTATTTTGCATAGGTGCCTCACCCACGAGGAGGAAGAGCTTATCGCGAATGATTCCCATAGCGGAGCGTGTGGGGGTCATTTATCTAGGTTAGCAATGACCCAGAATATTCTACGTGCTATCTATTTCTGGGCCACTATATTTAGAGATTGTGTGGAAGCTGTAAAGCATTGTCATCCTTGTCAGATTTATACCAGAAAGATGTGGTCGCATCCTGGTCCTTTGTTTCCTGTCATCATGGTGGGGCCCTTCACCAAGTGGGGGGTAGATTACACGATGTGCAATCTAGTTTCTGTTTGGGGGAACAAATATATAATTGTCATTGTAGACTACTTCACAAAGTGGGTAGAGTCAATTCCTACCTTCAAAGCTGATGGTGAAACAACAACTTACTTTGTATTCAACCAAATCATTGCTCGTTTCGGTATACCAAAGCAGATTGTCACTAACCATGGTAGCCACTTTCAGAACAACATGATGATCGAGTTGACCACCATGCTAGGGTTCATACAAGATCATTCATCTCCTTTTACCCTTAGGTGAATGGATAAGTAGAGGCAGCTAATAAAACCTTGAAAACCATTATAAAGTGCACCATTAACTCAAGCTGGTAAAATTGGCAAATTATGCTTTACCCTGCACTTTGGGCATATCGGACTAATGTCAAGGCTGCTACTAGTTTTTCATTGTTCCAAATCGTCCATGGAGTGGAGACAGTCGCCCCAGTTGAGTGCGAGATTCCATCCCTTAAAATATTTATTCATGTGCTTCTTGATACTATGCATTTAGAAGAACGTTTGCTTCACTTAGAACATCTAGATGAGAAGCACAGAGATGCATTAACAACAAATGAAGCTCACAATAATAGGGTCAAGAACCAATATGACAAAGCAGTTAAGATGAGAGTTTTGTCTAAGGGAGAACTTATTTTTCTCTTTGATCAAGACAAGGAACCCTTGGGGGCAGGAAAATTCAAGTCGACGTGGTTAGGTATCTATGTAGTGTTGAAGGTTTTGAAAAAGGGAGCTTACAATTTAACTGATTATGATGAAAATAAGTTGTCGGAGCCTAGAAATGGGCTCTACCTGAAGAAGTACTATGCCTAGGCATGGTACCTTAAGGCAGATTGAATGGCCTTGGGATACTTCGATATATGTATCCTCATATGGAGGGTGTTCCCCTTCAATCCTTGAAGAGGCAGGAAATTAGTGGTATTTTCCACAAATCTCTTAATTAACGAGGCAATGAAAGAAAGTGTGCTTCTGTATCCACCTAATGTAAGGAGCATGTTCTTGTATTTTTATTGTATGTATTTTTATGTACAATAGGTCGTTAGCTGGTTAGTGTTTCTAATACAGTATATTCGTTGTTTTAGATGTCATCCTAGTGGTTCGTAGGTTTTTTAGATGGCTCTAACTGCCATACTTGTAATCTGGCTTCAGCCGCATGGGTTATCTTTTGACCCACAGGACAACTGGTTGCCTCTGGTGGCGCCTGCTTGGGTCCTGCGACTAATAATACGGTTGAGTACAGTGCAGTTATTGAGTTGTTATGGGATGCTACACTACGTGGCATTACCTTTCTGGAATTTAGACTTGAATCTTAGCTGGTAATTTCCCAACTCAATGGTGAATATCAGGTGTGAAACCCTTACTACGTCAGTTTTTACGTGTTATATTACTTGAAAGAAACTTTGAGTATATTTCATTCAATTAAATTTCAAGAAATGAAAATAGAATTAGTGATGCATATGCGAATTACATACCGGATTGGCACTTAACACACATTGTAAAATAAATATAACATACACATTTGAAATGCATGTACATAACCAACAGTATATAT
>LPNX010206061.1:10064-20609 GCA_001517045.1 Pseudotsuga menziesii
AATCCCATTGAGAGGTCTTCACATCCATTTGATGGATCTTCCAACCCATTTCCGCTACAATGGAGATCAATGCCCTGATAGAAGTATACCGAGCAACCGGCGCAAAAGTCTCATCATAATCAATGCCCTCAACCTATGAAAACCCTCGTGCTACAAACCTGGCCTTGTACTTCTCCACACTCCCATCCGCTGCATGCTTTAGCTTGTATAGCCACCGATAAGTCAGCATTGACTTCCCCTAAGGTCTCGGAACAATCTCCAACACATCATTATTCATGATGGAATGGTACTCATCCATCATGGCATCTCTCCAAACCGAATGTTGGGAGGCCTCCTCAAAAGTAGAAGGCTCAGAATCACGAGTACTAGCCACCGACAACATGCTCAATCTGTCAGGCATCTTGATGGCCCTTGCCTCCTCCCTAGGTGTCCCAAACTCTTGAGCTTCCTTCAAGGTGTCTCGAAGCCACTTAGGTGCCTTCGACCTTGGAGGTTGCTCCCGCACTGGTCGATCATCATCAGAAGATCTACCAGAGGTGGAAACCCCAGTATCCCGTGAACCTGAAGCTGGTGTACCCTGTAATCCTGATCCTGATCCTCTGTAAGGTGTACCTGTAATAGTATACCCATCACCTGTTCTCGAAGACCCTGCTTGCTAAACAACTGAACCTGGTGAACCTGTGCCAACACTGTGCGGTCCTATAACCCCGAAAACCTGTGATCCTAACTATTGCGCTGATGAAACCTGTGAAACAACCTAAGGTGCAGGGACCTGCTGCTCTCGTTGCTCTAACTTTCTCGACTTCCTAAAGGCCCGCTCCTCCTCAAACTTCACATCCCTCCTCACCACCACTTTCCTCTCAGAGGGAAGGTAAATGCGGAAGGCCTTCAAAGTCTCATCATAGCCCACAAAGATTCCCTTCTCTGCAGTGGGATCCAACTTTGTCCTCTTCTCTGAAGGGGCATGAGGGTAAGTCAAACTACCAAATATCCGAAAATGGCTAACTTTAGGCTTCTTACCCGAAAAGCACTCCTCGGGTGTCATATTCCCCACTGCACAATAGGGACTCCTGTTTTGAAAATATATAGCGGTGCTGCAAGCCTCAGCCCAGAGAAAGAAAGGAAGTGACTGGTCATGTAGCATAGCTCAGGCTGCTCCAACAATGGACCTGTTCTTCCTCTCTGCTACTCCATTCTACTCTGGAGTATACGGAACTGTCAACTGTCTCCTGATACCCTCCTGTCTGCAAAATCCATCAAAGTCCTTGGAGGTACACTTACCCCCGTTATCCGATCTAAGAACTCGAATCTTCCTCCTTGTTTGGTTCTCCACAAGGGCTTTGAACTCTTGGAACCTCTGCAAGACTTCCTCAGACTTCTTGCTCTTCAGAAAGTAGATTCAGGTCTTCCTGGAATAGTCATCAATGAACGTCACATAATACTCATATCCTCTCAAGGACACAGAAGACATTGGTCTGCATAAGTCTAAATGTATCAAGTCAAGGACCCCTACTGACCTGCTATCACTACTCAGAAAAGCAGTCTTGATGTACTTTCCCAAAGCACACCCCTTGCACACATCACTCTGCCCTGTGCTGAAATCCGGTAATCCTGTAACCATGTGTCTCAACCACCCCAAGGTTGTATGATGCAAATGAGCCATCCTCCTATGCCAAAGCTCACAAAGCTCATTGCTGCTGCTATGCGCCAAGGCAAGTTGTGGCTGAAACAAGAGCCTATACAATTTCCCATATCTCACTCCAATGGTAACTAAAGTAGATGGTCCTACAGTCTTGGGAAACATATGCACGTGTCCATCTAAGAAAGACACCCCAAGACCCTGATCCTCGATCATGGAAACTGACACTAGGTTCTTCTTCAGCCCAGGTACATACAATACATCTCGCAACACCATGGGACCCATGGACTCCCTCTAAAAGGTAATGGTCCCACAACCAACAGCTCTAACTGTTGAGTCATGTCCCAACACAACCTCCACATCTGTCTCTGTCTGTGAAAGCTCGGAGAAAATCTCACGAGCACCTGTCATGTGGCTCGAGGCTCCGCTATCTATATACCAAGTGCCGAAAGTAGGATGCACTGTAAGAATGGTCTGTCACACAAGAAAACTCCCTCTGTCTGTCAACATCCGCACTGGTGAGAATGGATGCTCTCTCTCTCTCTCAATATGCCCAGTGCAAAGTGAAAACTCACTAGGAAATCTCACGGCAAAGTCATCGACTTCCGCGGAAGCTGCTGTCTACTGCTGCTTCTTCTTTTTCTTGTTAAGACACGTAGCAGCATAGTGTCCCATCTTGTGACATGAAAAGCACTTTACAGTGCTCAGATCCTTCTTCTGCCCATCCTACTGCTGCTTGGCCCCACCCTTCTTGGGACCCTTCTTGTTCTTTTTCTTCCCCTTCGATGTCAATGCCACATCCTCCTCATCCTGTCTACTAGTAGAACTACTGCACTGCAAGAAACCCCTCCGAGTCTCCTCTTGAACAAAATCATCACAGACGCTATCCCAAGATGGTAAGTTCTCTCTAGCCACCAAACCCTGTACAAACACATCCCAAGGTGCAATCACCCCATTCAAGGCTGTACGCACTAGCTTAGGACCAATAACCACCACCCCCACAGCGGTAAGCTCATCTCTCACCTGAGAGATCCTACTAAGATAAGTCATACAAACCTCTCCTTTGACCATCTTGATATTCTTCAGCTTCTCCCTAAGAACCATCTTCCTATTCTCATTAGAACTCTGAAATAACCTGGTCAAAGCACTCCACATCTCATGTGCATGATCCTTCGCTGAAATGCGTGGAATAACATGGTATTTAATAGCATCTAAGATAATCCTCATGGCTTTAATATCCTTCTTCACAAAGGCAGTTGCTACTACTGGATCAATAGTAGCAATGGGAATGACAATGGGGTGAGTTGTAGTGTTATTGACAACCTCATCCCACAGCTCATTCTCTCTCAACAAAAGCAAAATCCAGGCCTTCCATGAGACATAGTTCGCTGCCCCATCCAACCTATCCTCAGTTCTCAACCCAACAGAAGTCATTTTTCTCAAAGAACAAGTTTCTCTCTCAACAAAAGCAAAATCCAGGCCTTCCATGAGACAAAGTTCGCTGCCTCATCCAACCTATCCTCAGTTCTCAACCCAACAGAAGTCATTTTTCTCAAAGAACAAGTTTCGGCAAAATGTACTACTATCACAGAAGTTTTTTTTTTTCTGAATTCTGAAAATTACTGTTAGTCTGCAATTATTTAGTTTTTTTCCCCACTCAATTTTGATACCATGTAGATTTTTCTCAAGTTTTCAGCCTCCGGTTTATAAGTAAAATTTGTCATAGTTTATTTCATTCTCAGAAAAATAAATGACTTGAAATAAACATTAAATTTTCAAACTTAAAACACTGCTGTAACTTCACTTTTTCACTGACAGAAAATAAATAATCAGCACGCCATTCAACACAGTACTCCGGAATTTTGGCTAATGGCCCTGGAAAAACCCACAAGGAGAAAACCAGTCAGAGAGAGAGAGTTTTTATGAAGCTTCTAGGAAAAAAATCAGACATTCATTTACAATCAAAATCCAACTTATCTCAACCCAGCAGGATGCCTTGTTTTCCGTGGAAATGCTACCTCAATTTCTGTGCAATTTTTTTATCGAAAAATGTGTCGAAATAGCAGCAACCTTCAGTCTCAATTTCTGTGCAGAACTGGAAAGATTCTGCCCTCGCTTTTTGTGCCTTTAAATGCTAGAAATCCGTACAGTACGGACAACATTAAATGCTTCCGTACAGTCCTCGAAATATGTGCCTAGAAAACACTGAATGTAGCCTCGAAACTCATGTCTATATTATTCTCGAATTTCGTGCCCAAAACCGCCCTCGAAAACTATGCAAAATCCATATTGTATGGACTGCAATAAATGCACCTATACTTATCCTCAAAAATTGTGCCTGCAATTAATGAGATCGTACTCGATTTTTGTGCACACAATTAATGTTGGTTGTACCCTCGATTTTTGTGCCTGCAATAAATGAGGCTATACACTCCTCGAAATCTATGCCAACAATTAATGTCCTCAGTTTTCGTGCCCACTGAAAATCACTCTTGGCTTGTTGTCTCGAAATTCATGCCCACACTCTCCTTCAACTCTCTCTTCTTCCTCTTCTCACAAGAATGAATGCAAATGGCCTTTCCCTTGCTTTTTGCTCATAACCCTAGGTAGGTGAATACACATCTAATCCAAAGGCTGAGAATGAATTAGATCTACAGTTGAAATTAATTGCTCATATTTTATTTCTAAAATACTAATTTCACTTGCCCATTTAAATTTATCAAAAACTGACTTTATACTCTAAAGTCAAATTAAATGTCACTTAAGTCATTTAATGCAAGGGTCACTTTGTTTCCCCTCTCTAAGTGACTAAGGCTAAAGTCACTTAGGGGAACACTTCCCTAGGTACAAAACTAACACTTTATGTATTCTGCAAGACACTTAGACAACCAGATAGATCTTTCTATTGAACTGTATTAGCGACGAGTGTCTTTCATGGAGTCAATTGAAGAAAACATACTATGAAATGGTGAAGATATCATCAAACCAAAGAAAAATTAGGCACTGTTATAGCAAACTTTCTTCACGAAACAATTACCTTAGGCATGTAATCATTCATCAAATGAAGAAGTAAATTTTATAAGTATTTCTGCAATAAATGTAACTAAGGCAATCATTAATAACTAGGGAACTGCAGTGGTCAGTAGCAGTGAACAGTCTAATAATTACCAAACTATTGTGTCATTCAAAGTTCAAACAGTATTTAGCATCTTTAGGTATCATCCAACTCAAATTTAATCAAAGAGTAGTTTTGCTAGCAAATTCAGAACACTATAACTAGCTTTGATATAACAGTCCTATAGCATGTAAATCAGTATCACTTTCAGTCCTTTTTGCTCGACAAAATGTAAGAGCTTTCGTTCCAAGTGTAAGTTATCTTTTGCTAACCCGGTTTGGTCCTTTTGATATCTTATGTTATGCCAGATTATGGGCAGCAGGAGGTGTGACAGACTGTTGTTGTAGCAGTCCTAAAAGGTAGGTAGTAAGAGGGCTGGAAAGAGGAGAAAGGTGACTGTAGATGGCAGGCCGAGGCCCTAAAAGGCTGGCCTAGGGTAGAAAGAGGAGAATTGGGGCTGTTAGAAAAGGGTTTAAGGCAGGAAATTAGGACTTATGATTGTTTATAGGGCTTTTAGAGGATTTTATAAATTTTTTAGGAGTTTTAGGGCTCCTAGAATTTTGCCCTAAGGTTTCTAGGAACAAAAAGGGGAGGCCGAATTTGTAAGAGGGAGGGCCAAAATTCTAGGGAGGCCAAAATTGGGAAAAAAAATATTTTTTAAGGTTTTAAAGTTTAAGCATAAAATTGCAGACCTAAATTTAACCTAATCTACCATGCAAAATGCAACAATTACACATGAAAATGCAAGAGTAATTTGATAAGAATAACAAATTAGGGTTTTATAGATGACACCCCTAAACCTTAGCCTAAAGGAAGGTGACCATCTTTCCTCTTGGACTACATCTCCTTGTCTACTAAGATAGGGCTTCTTATAACAAACCCTAGGAATAGTTATAAGAACCTAGTCTAGGGCAGAAATGGAGATCCAAGGCTAAGCTAAGGAAAACCTCCTCTTTGGGAGAGTTTCCCACCATGTAAAGAGGATAGAAAGGTAGATAAGAGGTTCTATTCAAGCAAAATGCATCCCTAGGGCTACCATTCAACCATTCAAGATATAAAAGTTCACCTACCTCACACCATGAAGACGAAACCTTGACTTACTTGAGCTATGTGTTCTTCCAACAATTCTTAGTATTCACATGGCATGAGCATAACCAAAGAATTCATCTCATTTTCATGCACAAGAGCAAGAGACAAGAACTCCAAGAGGTGTGCATCACTCCAAGAAGCTAATTAGGGTAAAAAAGTAACATAATGAAGTTTTGTCCCATAAGTTCTGATTTGAAAATGAAGTGAGGAGATCTATTTATATGTTCTCACACTCACTTTTACAAATAAACCAGGCCAACTGCCTTAAAATGTCAATTTGAAATTATAAAATGTCAACTTAAAATTATAACATCAAATAATATAAAATAATGAAATTTGTGGGTAACTTGGGGCATTTCTCCAGAGTTTACCCAAAAATGACTAAAATAGCTAAAAATGAGCAATTACTCCGAATAGAAGGCTGGAGTAAGTAGGGGAAAGACGCCACGCCCCATCTAACCCCGACAATGTTGATAATCCCTCAACGCCCCCGCGCCCCCAAATCAAGCAGTAAGACCTGGAAGAAGAGATGGCGTCATCACTGGAAAATGCCCAAGGAAGGAGGGCCTATGCTAAAAGAGGACCAAGAAGGGTGTGCCAGGTGACCGAAAGAGGAGGCAATAGCCACATAATTGAAAGAACTGTCAAAGGGGTAGAAAACAAGTGGGGGGTCATGTGACCCAGTGACCCACCCCTAGGAACCCCAGATACCAACCCCAACATTAAAATGTTGATTATTGAGCAACATCGAGAGTCGTTCTCTGGGAGAATGGAGGCACCTAGTTAGTTACCAAGAACTTGAGTCATCCTCGGGCTAAGAGCCATTCTCTGGGAGAATGGAGGCACCTTGTTAGTTACCAGGAATGTGATTCAATAAGGGATTGACAACTCAGCTTGGGGCTGAGAACCACTCTATGGGAGAGTGGAGGCACTTGGTCAGTTACCAAGTCGTTGGCTCTAGGTCAACTTAATGCAGCCTAGGGCTGAAGCACCTGGTCAGTTGCTAGGACACTAGTATAAGCCCTAGACTGGGTCTAAGCAACTGATGCACTCCTCTCCTTGATCTATGGGCTATGGGACTTTCTCAAGGGACTGGCTACCGCTTGTTGAAATACCTAGCACAAGACCTTGGTGACATTGAGGAGAACGAAATAAACAAATAATAATCCTCCTTGTTTTGATGATTTGCTTAGAGATTGAGATGTTCTCTTGATGACTTATTAAACCAAGCAACCCCCTTTAAGGGTCCATGCACCCATCACATTGGTCCAACTAAAGAACGATGTGTTAAAAGATTAAATATTTAAAAAAAAAGAGTCGAAAGAAATAAAAGATTAAAAGTGAAAGTCAAGAAAGAAATAAAAGATCAAAAGTGAAAGTCAACAAAGAAAATAAAAGATTAAAAGAATTGTTGACTTCCTACTTTCATGGTTTTACCATCCGATGATGAAGTATAAATATTGTTGATCTTCATTGGTTTGAAATCATCATCATCTGATCTATTCAACTAAGGAAATTTTCGGTGGCTATCTGCTGATATCTTTTATCTATCTCTAACGTGGCAGCAGCAACTAGTGTCTTCCCTACTCCTGGTCTCGTCAACCACACTAGGGCTTCTACTTTACATTTTCCCACACTTCTTAACCTTCACGGCAACCCTATCTACAACTTAGTTGATAACAAACCCTAAAGAAGAAATTAGTATTGGTGGTGAAAGTATCCACCCTAATTGATCTTGAGAGGCAAGATCACTCAGATTTTTCCATTACACTTCAGTACCATGAAGGAGGAAGAAGTTATAAGCAGTTTGTGAAGGTTTTGTGTAGTCACCAGGGATATCTTGGAGGGTACACTTGCCAAGAGGGGCACATTGAGTTCAAGGGAAATTTTGCTTCATTATTCATTCACTATTGCTGTCAAAAATCGTTGAGGAGAGGGCTCAATTACTGCTGGTTATTGTGGTTGGTAGGAGGGAACGATCATCTGAGGGTTGAATTACTGTTGGTTATTGTGGTTAATAGAAGGGCACAGTCAACTTGTGGAGGGGACACACACTCTGGTGGAGTGACTTGGACACCAAGGAAGGCATCAACAATGGACCATCTACCTTAGTCTACAAGGGGGTGCATCACTAGATACAAATAACGTCATATCTTAGCTGCTAAAGAGAATCTACAGCAGTTCATGGTTGTTTCAAGAGGATTGTTGTACAAAGAAAGTGGCTAATTGTTATAATCTCTTGGGTACGATTTGTTGAATTTTAGCATTAGCAAAAATATTTAAAAAAATTTGCAGAATAACTTAAACTGATAACAAGTGCAGTAGAATAACATTCATCACATCAACAAAATGGACACAAGATGTTTTCACTGGGAAACATTCAAAGGACAAAAACCCCAAAAAGCATTAGTAGCTCATCTCGTAAATGAGATAACTCAAGAAATTCTTCAAAAAGTTCTTCAAACTCAAATCTGGGTTTAACCTCAATTTACAGTAAGATTTTCTCAGTAAAAATCAGAGCAAGAATATTAAGCCCTAGCAGTAGAGATTTCCAGATCTGCCTGGAAAGGACTATCCAAAAATAGAATTTTCAGATTTGCCCAATAAAAATCAGGGCCTACCCAAATTTGTCAACTTCCAGAATTCCAATTCTCAAATCTGCCGAAAAAATAATTAGGGCCTGCCCGAATTAAAAATAGTGACTTCCCGTTTGTTTTCTACCCTGCCCGGATGTCTTCCTTCTGTTCCCAGTCTGCCTGATTTGCAGCCTTACTGCTGCCTGTTGCCCGTCCTTCTGCCCAAAGCCTGCTGGGCAAGTTCAAAGGCTACCTGTCACACTTCAGGTATGTCAGTTGACAGCCCGAGGCCCTAAAGGGTCTGCCAACAACTGTTGTAGCATA
Organism: Pseudotsuga menziesii; assembly: GCA_001517045.1. Classification (NCBI taxonomy): domain Eukaryota; kingdom Viridiplantae; phylum Streptophyta; class Pinopsida; order Pinales; family Pinaceae; genus Pseudotsuga; species Pseudotsuga menziesii. The sequence goes on from LPNX010206061.1 coordinate 18,808, forward strand.
CTGTTAGCATCCTGCAAATCTCAAGGGTTTTACTAGCAGTCAAACCCTCCACGGGTGGCTACGCTAAGGCAGATAAAGAGAGGGCCGAACACTAAATAGACTACCCGTGAGAAAATGTGGGGCAACCGTGAAGAAGAGGAGGTTGTTGAAGTAGATCTGGAGGCTGCTGAGAAGAAGGTAAGACCGCCACAGATGCTAAGAATAATTTTGCTGATGAAAACCCTAGCTGAGGCTTTGCTAAGAAAGATGGATGCCCTAGCATAAAAACCAGCTTCACCTATGAGAGCCAAAAATGATGTGCAATAATGAGAAAACTTGATCTTCTTTTATAGTCTTCATTCACCTAGAAGTGGGCCAAAATTAGAAAAGATAAAATAATAATATTTTAACCTTTTCCTAATTTCACTTTTACCTTCTAACCAAAAAAGGGCCTTTTATTTATTTTTTACTCTTACCAAAAGTCCTTATTTATTTTTTACTTTCACTTGAGGTCCTTTTCCTGTGGTCCAAAAGTCTTTATTTATTTTTGACTCTTCACTTTAGCCTTTTTCCAAGTGCCCCCTGTGATCTTTTTTATTCCAAAAGTACATCATCATAAACCAAGAGAGTTACTAATGCTTTTATCTCACACGTTGTGTGACAGCTAGATCTGGTACCAGGGTAACTTAGCCAAGGGTAGCTAATCCTTGGAGAAGTACACAAAGCCCACGGATAAAGTGTCAGAGTGACACACATGCCTAGACCCAGTCTAGGGCTTACAGTTCCTTCCTGGTAACTGACCAGGAGCCTCCATCCTCCAAGAGAATGGCTACTCAGAACCAAGTTGAGTCTACCAGTACTAGACTGGTTTACATCATGGTCCCAAACCAGATGTCTACCATTCAACAGAATGGTCACTCAACACTAGGTTGAGTCTACCCAGGGAAGAGTTGGGTCTATATCATGGTCCCAAACTAGATATTTACCATTCAACAGAATGGTCACTCAAAACTGGGTTGAGTCTTCACCGTGGTCCCAGAACAGGTGGCCCCATTCTCCTAAGAGAATGGCTCTCGATGCTGCTCAAAAAAATCAACACTCCCTCTCAGCGAGAGAGGCATTCTCTGCTATACCAAGCTTGTTACGAAAGTACACAAACTTTGATGCTGCCAGAGGCTTGGTCAACATATCTACAATTTGTTCATCTGTACAAATGTACTGCAACTTCAGAGCACCTCTCTACACTAGGTCTCTGATGAAATTGTTTGTGCCAGAAATTGTTCCTAAGGCTAGGGGAACAAGCCAACACAATCTCAAGAGAAAAACTCAATTCAAAATAGGGTTTAGGGTTTTTGTTTATGTGTTTTTTGGTTGTAAGTTTCAAGATCATACAGGGAATACATTCAGTGAATAAGCAACAACTAAATCAAACACATATAACTGATAAAGATGCATGTATATCACAAAAATCCAACAAACAGCCTGTATTGAAGTTCACACAGAATGGACAAGCAACACCAGAAAATACACATTAACCAGCACTGAATTTGTCAATTAAGAAGCTAAACAAGCTTACAATAAAGCCAACACAGACCAAATGAAGGGGAAAGAGTCATATATTCATAGTTTCATCAGTAAATGTATATAAGAGTACAGTACCTATCACTGAATAAGCCTGAAAGTATAATCAGCTAGCAGACCTCCTGATGCTCCCAAAAAATCAGAACCCTCACAATGTCTTTCTATCCCTCTTTTATGATTACAAAAAGTAGTTCTATCTCCCCTTCATTAGGTCGAAATTGAAACTACCCAGCAGTTACATT
>LPNX010206061.1:24272-38450 GCA_001517045.1 Pseudotsuga menziesii
AAAATTTGTTTGAATTTTGAAAAAAACAAAGGGCCGCGATATTCTTGTAGCGCGCCCTTTGTTAAAATTTTATCCAGCGCTACAAGAATAATTGCTAAGCCAAATTTTCACAGTTTTGCAACTTTTTGCCAATTTGTTGAAGGTTTTGAAAATTGCTAGGCTTAGAAAACAAGTTTAAATGGTCTCTAAACATATTAGTGAATCAACCTTTGAATATATGATCTTCTTTTAACCCCTTTCAGAATATAAAAACAAAGAAAAATCAAATAAAACCAAACAGATCTGGCTCAAAACCTATTAAATCACACATAGAGTTTCTAAGGAAAGCAAAACTAAAAGTTAAAATCAAAAATTTAACTGAGATAGATTGAAAAATAAACCAAAACTGGAGAAAATAAACCAAAAATGGAGGGAAATTTACTGACTTAACAGAAATGATACCTCATTTCAATGTGTTTCAATCTCTCATGAAAAACCGGGTTCTGTGAAAGCTTTATGCAACTCTGATTATCGCAATGGATGATCGTTGAGTCAAGCTTTCCCTTGAATAGATCAGATAACAATTTTCTAAGCCAAACTGCTTCCTTGCAGGCATCACTTGCAGCAATATACTCTGCCTCAGTTGTACTCTGAGCTATGGAACCCTACTTCTTGCTGGACCAAGAGATCATTGTTGATCCCAGACTGAAGCAATAACCAGAGGTACTTTTTCGCTCAATTGCACTTCCAGCCCAATCTGAATAAGAATATCCAAATAACAATACTCCACTGCTGGAAGTATACCAGAGCCCATAAGTGATAGTACCTCGCACATATCTGAGTACATGTTTGGCAGCTACCAAGTGTATGTGTTTCGGATCGGACATGAATTGACTCAGTGCATTCACTGTGTAACAGATGTCTGGTCTCGTATGCACGAGATACATCAGGGAACCAATGAGCTGTCTATATAGAGTAGAGTCCACACTCTGTGAACTAGAGGCCAAGTCCCGCAACTTTGTCAATTTGGTAGTCATTGGTACGCTCATGGACTTGTAGTCCTGCATCCCAAATCTCTGCAAGATATCCACTACATACTTTCCTTATGTCAGAAAGATCTCACCTGGCTTTTGCCAAACTTCTAAGCCAAGGAAGTAATCCATCAATCCGAGATCTTTCATCTCGAATTCAGAGGTAAGCTCTCTCTTACACTGGTTTATCAATTGTTCGTCACCTGTAAGAAACAAGTCATCTAATATAGAACAAGTATCACGACATGATTATGAACAACTTTAAACAAAAAGTTAGAATCAATTGTACTTTTGGAAAACCCCAAGCTATAGAGAAATCCATCCATTCTGGCATACCAGACTCTTGGAGCCTATTTCAGTCCATACAAGGCTTTCTTCAGTTTACATACTATCACGTCCTCATCTCGGCAGAGAGGACGCAACATTACCTCTATCAATTCGAGCTAACTAACCCCATGAACATAAAATGAAATGCATTGAACTAATACATGCACAGATGCATAAATACTTAAGATACAGCGAAAGCATACACATGCTCATCATTTTCATTAAACAAATACAATGCAGAGATTAACATAAGAGAGACTTATCTTGGAAAGAAGCTCGAACCGCAACAAGCTATGTCGTTGCAACGTTCCACCCAACCATAGGCCAGTGTGCTCCTCAATCTCTCAGCAACACTACCACCCCCGAGATGGGCATGATTCCCACAAGGAATAAGGAACGCTAGCAGGCTCACACATAGCCAAGGATACAACAAAACTTTTCCAAGCAAACACAGTTGGGTTTATCAGGCTGCAAAGGAGCTAGAAAGGCTCACTGCTAAACTAGTGAGCTCCTCAACAGAGTTATAGACACCTGCACCAAATATAGCTTGGCTTCTAAACATCTACCCACCCAACACAAGGAAGCATCCCCTTCTCTGCTACACGGTCCCTCGGACCATGCCTTCCCTTCCAGTGATATTCAGGGTGTGCAAAGAAGAAAACCAGCCCCCTAGATCTGTCTGTGAGGTTCCTTCACACACTAAGTTTATCAAGCTGATCAGACCCCATTTCCACTCCCAATTCAGTTCAGGTTGAAGCACAGATGCATACACAGCAAGATACGCAGTTCTGGGTTGAGGAAAAACAGTTTTGGCAACAAAACGAATTCCCAAGATGGGTGAAAACAACCCACTAACAACAATTTGATTCCCAGGGACGTTTTGGCCCTAACGTGGCCAAATCGGACTCAACAATACCCAAGAAATCGTGCGTCTCTTCTCCCACTCGTTGGCATTGCAAAACAAAACAATTTCCAGCTTGGAGACAATGGGAAATGCAGCAAAATCGTGGGGGAGGAAACCCACCCACTGATCATTCCAAAAACGGATTCCCAACCAAGGGAAGTTGAAGAAAACGGCTGCCTGCGTGAAGGAAAACACACAGCAACCCAAAAAACGTGAGTGCATGGAGGAAGAATGCCTTCCTGCGTGTGAGTGGTATGTGGCTGCCTCCTTCCACGTGAGGGTAATGGACAAATTGGTTCCCCTTGGGCAAGCGTGTGGTCAAGGCTGACAGCCCTACCAGAATTGACGGCTGCCCATACTCCCCTTTCCCCAAGGCAATAACTACCCAACTGACTTTTTGGAGAATTTAATTGGTTGATGAATAAGACAAGAAAAGGTGGTTGGAAGTTGATGGGTTCTCCTTTTGACACTTGTATTTTCCCCATTGGCTTGGAGGTTAAATATTCCACCCCCCCCCTTATCCTTGGGAAATCATGCCCCATCTCTTTTAATGTTGCATTGACATAGATGGTTGTGGGTTTTTAATTAAATTGCCTAATTTACATGATGTCCAAAATTATAATGTGTCGACTAGCATGAAAAACCATCGTCAACGATTTTAATCGCCGAACCTAAAACGATAAATCAATGGTGGGGCTTTTGCCTTTAGCTCCACACCATGATTAAATACAGTATAAACATCATCTACATTTTTAATGCAAACGGGGTCAAAATCGGGGTGTTACACATACATGGGTCTTCTTCCCATGAGTCACAAAGCCTTCAAGTTGTTCAATTTAAACTTCTTCCTCAATCTTACCATTGAGAAAGGCAGACTTTACATCCATCTGATGTAACTTCCATCTGAATACTGCAGCAAGTGAAATGATCGTTCTGATGGTAGTGTACTTGGCAACAGGATCGAATGTCTCGTCATAGTCAATGCCTTCTTTCTAAGTGAAGCCTCTACGAATCTAGCTTTATACTTCTCCACACTGCCATCTGCAGCATGCTTGATCTTATAATGCCATCTGGAAGTCACTACTAAATTTCCTGTAGGTTTGGGAACAACTTCCCAAACATCATTCTTCATGATTGACTTATACTCCTCAATCATCGCATCAACCCATACCTGTTTACTTCTTGCTTCTTCGTACGATGAAGGTTCTAAACTGATAAGCTAACTCATAAGACCGGAGTACTTATGTGGTCTTATGCTTTCTCTGAAACTCCCGAGAGGAGCTTTATGCTTCTCGCCTTCTTGTACCGTCTCACGGTACAAAGAAGGTCTCATTTTGGAAGGACGAACTTCAAGTATTTTTTCTAGTGGAATTTCAATGTTCTCAGGAACATCTGGAATTTGATCATCAAATTCCTCTTCCTCTCTCTAAATTTCTGAATCTGGAAACTCAAGTGGAGCAATTGCATCTTCTGGTGAAAGCTCTACTATTTTACAAAACACAGCTTCCTCATGGAAGATCACATCTTTGTTGACCTCAATGTGCCTTTGTCCAGGTATATATACGCAATAAGGCTTCGAGCAATCACTGTACCCAACAAATATACATTTTTACCGGAAGGCTCTAGCTTGGCTCTCTTCTCTTTTGGCACATGAACATACATAGGAATACCAAATATCCTCATGTGATCAACTGCAGGTTTCTTCTTGGTGAAGACTTCTTCTGAAGTCTTCTCCCCCAAGATAGCATGTGGGATTCTGTTCTGAATGTACACTGCAGTTCCAGAAGCTTCAGACCATAAAGACAAAGGAAGATCTAGATAAGTAATCATGGCTTTAGCAGCCTCACAAATTCTTCTATTCTTCCTTTCTGCAACCCCATTCTGCTGGGGGTTGTAAGGCACTATTAGCTCTTTCTTTATTCCTACTTCTCGGAAAAAATCATCAAACTCATTAGATTCATACTCACCTCTGTTATCCGATCTCAAGATACGAATGTGTCTGCTAGTTTGATTTTCAATCAATGTCTTGAACTCTTTGAACCCGTCAAAGGTTTCACTCTTGGCCTTGAGGAAGTAAATCCAAGACTTTCGAGAGTAGTCATCAATAAACAAGACATAATATAAACACCCACTCAAGGAGGGTGAAGACATGGGCCCACAAATGTTAGCATGAATCAAATCCAAAATGCTTTTAGATCTACTTCTGCTTCTAGCAAAGGATATCTTGGTGTTCTTACCTAGAGCACATCCTTTGCAGATTCCTTCATGTTTTGGAGAAACTTCTAGCATACCTGTAACCATCTTTTGCAATCTTGGGAGAGCTGTGTACACTATAGTGAAGGTGTCCAAACCTTCTATGCCAAAGTTCACAAGGATCAACTGTGTGATGTACCAAAGCATGAGTGGAATCTTTGAAAGCCTTGTAGAGGCCTCCCTCTCGAACCCCAATCTATACTGCTGAGTCTAGATCTGTGTCTTTTTCCCATAAATAGACCTTCTTGTCCATGAAGAGGACTTTGTAGCCCTTGTCTTCTAAATCAGCAACAAATAAAAGATTCCTCTTTAAACCAGAAACATAAAGAATATCATCAATTTCAAGAACCGTACCTGAGTCAAGTTGAAGTGAAGTTGAGCCAACTCCTTCAATCTTGTAAGTGGAGTCATCTCCAAGTTCTACCTGGGTGGTGAACTTCTTCTTTCTGTAACTGGTGAGGGTTCCACAGTTACCTGTCATGTGCCTAGAGGCACCACTGTCCACCAACCAAGAAGTGGAGCAAGCTGAGAAAGAACCAGTTAGAACAGAAATCAAGAAATACTCTCTTTTAGGCTCATCAGTTTTATTAGCCTTGGTTTTCTTCTTCTTCTTTGGTTCTTCATCTTCTTCTTCCTTTGCTTTTGCAGCAGATGCTTGACACCTTCTTTTTGGTTTCTTCTTGTTTTGCCTGCAGTCTCTAGCATAATGTCCAAACTCGTGGAAACTATAACATTCAATTTTAGGCGTGTCAGAAAACTTACTTTGAGGTTTTGTTCCTTTCTTTTGCTGAAGGGAAGGCTTCTTGAATTTCTTTGTCTTTGTTGCAAGTGCAAGGTTGTCCTCCTTGATTACCCTGCTAGAGTTACTTCCTTCTTCTTCTATGCAATCATGCCAAAGCCTTTCAAAGGTTGGTTGATTCTCTCGTCCACAAACGGATGCCATGAAAGTTTCCCAAGAGCTTGGGAGACCATCAACCATTGTTTGCACAAGATCATCATCATCAACAGTAACACCAATAGCAATGAGTTGATCTCTTACCTATGTAATCTTTGTGAAGAAGGAACCAACACTTTCATCTTTGTTCCGCTTCAAAGTTCTTAGCCTCTTCTTTAAGACTCTCTTTTGACTGGGAGCCTTCTTTTCATATCAGGTTGACCAAGGTATCATAGCATTCTTTAGCAGTCTTCAAGGATGACATTAAGAACAATGTCATCAAGCAAGTCTACCAGCATTTGTTGTAGGCTCTTCAATGACATTAAGAACAATGTCATCCAAGTCATTCTCATCTAGAATGGCTGTCAACCTGGCTTTCCAGAAGTTGAAGTTAGTTGAACCATAGAGCTTCTCTTCCGATTTGAAACCATTGGTGGCCATCTCTGCCACTTAGTCAAATGTTAGATCTGCAAATCTTATCCCAAGATCTAGTAAAAACAACAGGAGTGTGCCTTTACTATTTTTTTACATGTTAAGCTCTGATACCATGTTGAATTTTAGCATTAGCAAAAATACTTTAAAAAATTTGCAAATTAACTTAAACAGATAACAAGTGCAGTAGAATAACATTCATCACATCAGCACAATGGACACGAGTTTTCACTGGGGAAACCTTCAAAGGACAAAAACCCCAAAAAGCATTAGTAGCTCATCTCATAAATGAGATGACTTAGGAAATTCTTCAAAAAGTTCCTCAAACCCAAATCTGGGCTTAACCACAATTTACAGTAAGATTTTCTCAGTAAAAATTAGAGCAAGAATATGAAGCCCTAGTAGTAGAGATTTCTAGATCTGCCTGGAAAGGACTGTCCAAAAACAGTCTGTCCAAAAATTAAATTTTCAAATCTGCCCAATAAAAATCAAGGCCTGCCCAAATATGTCAACTGCCAAAATTCCAATTCTTAGATCTGCCCAAAAAATAATTAGGGCTTGCCCGAATTCAAAACAGTGGTTGTCTGTTTGTTTTCTACCCTGCCCGAATGTGTTCCTTCTATGCCCAGTCTGCCTGATCTGCAACAATTTGCAGTCGTACTACTGCCTGTTGCCCATCCTTCTTCCCGAATCCTGCTGGGCAGGTTCAAAGGCTCCCCCTGGCACTTCGGATCTGTCAGTTGACAACCCGAGGCCCTAAAGGGTCTGCCAATAGCTGCTGCAGCAGACTGTTAGCAACCCGCAACCCTCACGGGTTGCCCCAGAGGCGGCCCAAGGGTTTGCTAGCAGTCAAACCCTCCACGGGTAGCTGCCCTAGGGAAGATAAAGAGAGGGTCAAGCCCTAAATAGACTTCCTATGAGAAAATGTGGGGCAACCGTGAAGAAGAGGAGGCTGCTGAAGTAGATCTGGAGGCTGTTAAGAAGAAGGTAAGACTGCCAGAGATGTTGAGAATAATTCTGCTAATGAAAACCCTAGCTGAGGGTTTGCTGAGAAAGATGGAAGCCCAAGCATAAAAATCAACTTCACCTGTGAGAGCCAAAAATGATGTGTAATAATGAGAAGACTTGATCTTCTTTTATAGTCTTCATTCACCTGTAAGTGGACCAAAATTAGAAAAGATAAAATAATAATATTTTAATCTTTTCCTAATTTCACTTTTACCTTCTAACCAAAAAAAGGTCTTTTATTTATTTTTGACTTTTACCAAAAGTCCTTATTTATTTTTTACTTTCACCCGAGGTCCTTTTCCAGTGGTCCAAAAGTCGTTATTTATTTTTTACTTTTGACTTTAGCCTTTTTCCAAGTGCCCGTGTGGTCTTTTTTATTCCAAAAGTACATCATCATAAACCAAGAGAGTTACTAATGCTTTTATCTCACTCTGTGTGACACCTAGATTTGGTACTAAGGTAACTTAGCCAAGGGTAGCTAATCCTTGGAGAAGTACACAAAACCCATAGATCAAGGGTCAGAGTGACACACATGCCTAGACCCAGTCTAGGGCTTACAGTGCCTTCCTGGTAACAGACCAAGTGCCTCCATCCTCCAAGAGAATGGTTACTCAAAACCAAGCTGAGTCTACCAGTACTAGACTGGTCTACATCGTAGTCCCGGACCAGATGTCTACCATTCAACAGAATGGTCAGTCAACACTAGGTTGAGTCTACCCAAGGAAAAGTTGGGTCTATATTATGGTCCCAAACCAGATATCTGCCATTCAACAGAATGGTCACTTAACACTGGTTTGAGTCTTCACCATGGTCCCGGACCAGGAGGCCCCATTCTCATAAGAGAATGGATCTCGATGCTGCTCAGAAAAATAAACACGATTAGCTACAACACTTTGTATAGAAAGAGGGATTGTTCATTCCCAAAAAAGGAGCAGCCAACTACTGTAAACTTACCAGGTCAGGAAAAGAATTAAAATAAGCTTTGTGTCATTTCTCCTCACTGTTGTTACAGCTAATAGTGTGCTGACATCTACTACTATTAATTTTTATGTATTAGTGGGAGTTATTTCCTGTGTTAAATGTGAAATAAAAAGTGGTGTTTATGCCCATTTTCTGTTGTTAACCATCACCATGATTGAGATATGTAATATACTATCAAACAAACAACAAACCCAACCAATAGTTCAGCCATACACCACAAGTGTCCATACAATGAAGGAAAAGCAGTTGTGTACCAAGTGTTCGACAAAAATCCTGAATCATTCTACTCAAACAGGTAGCCAAAAAATTTAGATCAGATTCGTTTGGGGGATATTACAGCAAATCTAGCAGGTAACATGCACAAATGAGGCTATGTGAGTCATGAAGTTGCAAGAAAAAGGCCATATTTATAAGATCGATGGTCCAGGTTCAGAGGGCTCAAGTACTCCTTTGTATGTAGTATAGAACATTTCCTAGCATGGTTCTTACATATTTGCTTATGAATGGTGGATCACTGATCTAAAAATGGATTTGAACAAAAGCAATGGTTGTCAGCCTTAGTACTTAAAAGTAATTTGGAAATGTAAGAACGCTATAGACTAGGGAAAAGATAATGCAAATTATATTGCAGAATAAGACGAAAAAGAATGTGAATTTAATAAATTGAACTGAAAATTAAATTAGGAGAAAAGAAGAGAGATGAAATGGGAAATAAAAATCTATGGTTGTTGGATATCCCATTACCCCCAACTCTCTTATATCTCATTGTATTATAACTCTCTAGGGGTCTTTTGGACAAGGGGAGGAGAAGACACACACAAAACCATCAGTTGTAGTGAAGCCACATTGTAATTCGCACATTGCCGAGATAGAAGATTGAGCAACCATTGAATGTTTATTTTCCTATTTGGGTTTCTAGGGTAAATAATATCTTATGTGTAATTTTGATTTTTGCTTGATTGTGTCTTTGCATTTATTTGTTTATTGAGTGCTCCTCTATTTAATTAATGGTTGCAAATGATTGTAAATGGTGAGAGAATGGAGTTTTGTTGAAGCTACAGTGGTTTAATGAATTGTTGAGTTATGTTTTGGTCTGATAAAGGATCCAACAACTAGTAAACATCCATTGTAGGAAGCATTCCAATTCCCAGGGATCAAAGGCCATTGTTAATGGATTGCTGCAATATCTTAGGGAGTTTTTAATTTCGTTTATAATTCATGTTGTTCACTGTTGGGAGTTTTAATAATTGGTGAGCAATTTTCTTTGTACCTAGAGCGAGTTTGTTATGACTGTGAGTGATTTTATCATTGCCACAACGGATTCACAAGTGATAGGGCAGAATTAGCAGCACCTAGGGCGAATTCACAAGTGTTGGGGAGAAATTAGCAGTGCTTGGGCCAAATTCCCAAGTGCCAGGATGAATTCATAAATTCTAGGGTAAAATAAGCAGTGCTTGGGGAAATTACACAAGTTCTAGGGAGAAATTATTAGTTCCTTGGTGAATTTACATTGCCTGAGGTGAATTGCATTGCCCAGGGTGTTTATTTCATCGCCTGGGGGGATTTGAATTGCCTAAGATGTTTTTTAATCTATGTCTAGCCATTGTTATTTTGGCTAAGTTCCTGCACTAGTTGACTATTTTCATTTCCATATCTATGTAAATTAATCACATGACTCAACGTATCTTTCATCGAATGGTTGTATTGCCAATTATTGGTCTGCACACACCCATTTGCATGGTCAGCTTCCTATCTCATTAAACAATTCGACCTACCTATGCATCAATCCCTTTGTTTGCTTGAGCCTCATGTCATGGTGTATTGATATAAAGGATCGATGGCATAGGTTTTTGTTATGCTTCAATGTGTTGATGATGCTACTGTAACTATGGGATACCAAGTTTCTTCTCATAATGATTGGTTACGGGAGTGCACTTGTAAGGACATTTCTCTTACTCGTGACACATGGATTGCTTCATTGTGCTCTGCATTTATGGCATATTTGAGGACTGCTAAGCACAAACTGTCAACATGGTAGGTGTGAGAGGTCTGTAACAACAGCGTACCCAACCTAATCCTTTACACTAATGTGTGACTGAGACAGAAGAACAATGATGTATTTCAGATGTGCCAATTTGACATTCTGTAAGCAGTCCATGGTCTGGGCATAGTTACTAGTATAATGCAAATTGTTGGCCAATTAACTTGAGGCTGGAAGAGCTAAAAAATTAGAAAAAATGGTGAATTTTGGACCCTGTGCTTGCTGTTTTTCCATCCTGGAAGACAATTCAAGATGACCCACGTTCTTAAGAGGTGTTGGCACTGCCCAGGTTCATTTAAAGCAGACTTCTGGGAGAAATTAAGAGTTCATTAGAGTGCCCACTCAAGTGAAGAATCTGTTAGCATATGTACAAGGCTATGATAGAAGTGGGATGAAAGCATGTATTTTGTAATGGAAGATGTTGCAGTAAAATCCAGGAGTTATGATCCCATGTCAGAGGTTGTCATATTGAAGAGGAAAAATGACCCCCTCTCAATGTCCTACAACATACAGTTTAACCTTGTTTGATATAACCTTGAATGAGCTCACACCTAGACTTAAGGATAAGTTGCCACCCACAGATTCCAATTCGCTACCCAATCAACGCCATCTTGAATATGGAGAATATGATCTAGCAAATGCTGAAAACTCAGAAGAAACAGAGACAGGCTTACAAACTGCAAAAGAAGGGATAGCAACTTCATTTCTTCAGAATGGAGCCCGACCAAAGTATTTCAGGTGGATACAATTACATCATGGGAATTCGGTTCTTTTGATCAGATACTGTGAAGAAAAGAAAAAAGGAAAAGCATTTTAATATATGTATATATGCCCCATGGAACGTTAACAGATCATATGTATGGCTCACGTAATGAAATAAGGTCCCTAAATTGGATGTCTCGGCTTCTAATTGCTGAGGATGCAATAAAATGAAACTAAATATCTCCACAGTGGCTGCACTCCAAAGAACAGTAATGCTGCTTGATATTCATATGAGGGCGAAGGTGTCAGGTCTTGGATTGTCCTGGTCATCTGATGAAGAATTGACTCATATTCGAGTGTTGCCCATAGAACTGTAGCGTTCATCCGTTTTGTGCTCCAGAACTTTCAAACAAAAAGAAGTGGCAGGCAGAATGGACGATGTTCGTATATTCCTTCGTTCTAATGCGACTTTCAACAAATGGCCATTTGGAACAATCGCAGAGATTCTTGATAATTTGATGGTTGAGATCCAAAATGGTGCAACTAGTGTCAAAGCGGAGCAAATTTTTAACCCTCATCCTATACATTCTTTTGGAAAGCTGGGCAGGACGTACTCATTGTTCTAATGGTTGATTTTGAGTTTCTATGAGATCGTGGAGCATCAAGAGTGTTAGTTCACATCACAGAAGATACTTGGACATGGACAAAATCTTGCAGTGGAAATTGGAATTGCAGTGGAAGTTGATGTAAACCTTAAAGGACCTGAAAACTTTCCGTTCATTAGCAACAAATAAACAGCGGAATATAAACAGCTATGGTTCGTAATACCTTGCTCCATCTGTGCAGCTTCAGACTGAATCCAGACGCCTCTGCACCTGCAACGTATTGAAGAAACTTGATCCCAGCACAGAACAGAAAAACGGTTTCTCTCTCTTGCCCTGCACCAATGCGTTCCTTCAGCTTATCTGATGGGTATTATGAAAGGATCATTTATAGGCAGAGAGAGGACCGGTTTCCCCATGACACTTATTCTCCACCTGTCCATCGGAGTAGGAGAAAAAGAAACGGCTGCCAAGAACCCGTCTCTTCATATGGACAACGTAAAACTAAATTTTCCAAATTTAGTCTTACATTCTCCCACTTGGCACATATGATAACTTAATGTTAGAGTTTATCAAAGTATACATTAGGTGCGCCATAAGTCACATTCATCTTGGTTTTCAGTTTGGTCATCATAATACTATAATTAAACAACCTAGTAATGCGAGTCATAACGATTCCATGTTAATAGGACAACATAGTCCCTTTCATGCACCACGACATTAGTAACCTGTTTAATAAGTCTGTAAACAAGGAGTGATTTCATAAGGTCCAACAATAATGTCCCTTGTCAGAGACTATTCCTGTCATCATTCATTTATTCTCATACATGTACGTACACTTTTAGAACAGGATTTATCAAACAGAAACACTTTTATTAAGATCTCAGAGTGTCAAATAAAACAAACAACATTATGTGATTCATTTCATAAAGGTAGCAACTGTTATGTGCTACGTTCAATCCCCATTCTATAAGCATGTTCTTTAAATGTCTTCGGTGGCAATCCTTTTGTCAATGGATCTGCAACCATGAACAGAGTGCTTATGTGTTCAATTGACACTCGTTGTTTCTGAACTTCTTCTTTAACGGCAAAGTATTTTAGTTCCATGTGTTTAGCACCATTAGAATACCTGTCATTTTTAGAGAAGAATACAGCTGCGGCATTATCACAGTAAATCCTCAGCGGCTTGGCAATAGAGTCGACAACCCCAAGTCCTGAGATAAAATTTCGCAGCCACAATCCACGAATCGTGGCCTCAAAGCATGCCACAAATTCAGCTTCCATAGTGGATGAAGCAGTGATGGTTTGCTTCGCACTTTTCCATGATATTGCTCCTCCGGCTAATAGGAACAAATAGACAAAAGTAGACTTCCTACTGTCAACACATCCAACAAAATCTGAGTCTGAGTAGCCAATCACCTCTAGATTATCAGACCTCCTAAATGTGAGCATGTAATCCTTCGTTCCCTGCAAGTACCTCATCACTTTCTTTGCAGCTTTCCAATGTTCCAATCCAGGATTAATTTGGTATCTTCCCAGCATACCTACTGCAAAACTGATGTCTGGCCTAGTGCAAGTCTGTGCATACATTAAACTTCCTACTGCAGAAGCATAAGAAATTCTTTCCATCTGTTTTCGTCCCCATTCATTCTGCGGACATTGCATAAGGCTGAATTTATCCCCTTTCTGAATAGGGACATCACCAGCTGAACATTTATCCATTCCGAATCTCTCTAGAACTCTTTCGATGTAAGCCTTCTGAGACAATCCTAGCATTCTACGTGATCGATCCCGAAATATTTCAATTCCTATCACGTAAGATGCCTCACCCATATCTTTCATTTCAAAATTCATAGAGAGAAACTTTTTGGTTTCGCGTAATAAACCAAGATCACTGGTGGCAAGCAATATGTCATCAACATATAGAATCAGAAATATAAATTTACTCCCACTAACCTTTAGATATATACACCGATCAACAGTGTTTTCCTTAAATCCAAAAGGGGTAATGGTATTATGAAACTTAAGATACCATTGCCGGGAAGCCTGTTTAAGCCCATATATTGATTTCTTAAGTTTGCAAGCCAGGTGTTCTTTTCCCTTAATGGAGAAACCTTCAGGTTGATCCATATAGACGTCTTCCTCCAAACTCCCATTCAGAAAAGCAGTTTTCACATCCATTTGTTGTAGTTCTAAATCATAATGAGCTACCAATGCCATAATGATTCTAAGTGAGTCCTTCTTGGACACAGGAGAGAAGGTCTCTCTATAATCAATGCCTCCTTTCTGAGTGAAACCTTTGGCCACAAGTCTAGCTTTATGTCGTTCGATATTACCCTTAGAGTCACGTTTGGTCATAAAGACACACTTACAGCCAACTTTCTTGTATCCTTCGGGCAATTCAACGAGATCCCAGACTTTATTTTGGTCCATTGATTTCAATTCATCATTCATGGCATTAATCCATTTAGCAGAATCATTACTTTTTATGGCTTGTGAAAATGAAACCGGATCCTTACATGTTCCTATATCAAAATCAGATTCTTGTAGATAAACCACATAATCATCCGAAATAGCAGACCTCCTTTCCCTTTGAGATCTTCTTAATACTACTTCTTGTGGTTCATCTACTATGGGTTCATTGGTGACAGCCTCATTATGGAGTGGTGGTTCATTAGTTTGTTGTTCAATATTGTCAGGTTGTTCATCAATGATAGGAACAACAATTTCCTTCGAAGCCATAGGTACAGGAACTTGTACCCTAACTTCTTGGATAACTACATTTTGTAATTTATCACTCCCACTGACTTCACCATTTTCAATGAATCTGGCATGACCGGTCTCCACAATTCTCGTACTGTGATTAGGGCAATAAAACCTATTTTTTTTTCAGGGTAACCAATAAAGGAACCACTGATCGTTCTAAAATCCAATTTCTTTTCATGTGGATTGTACAATCTAACCTCTGCTGGACAGCCCCAAAC
>LPNX010206061.1:44181-67148 GCA_001517045.1 Pseudotsuga menziesii
GTGTGCATGTGTGTTTTTTATATGAATTTTTTTTTTCAGTAAAAAAATTGAACCTCAATTCTTTTTTCCTTTAGGTTCGCCTTTAGGTTCGGGTTCGGCTTTAGGTTCGCCTTCAGGTTCGGGTTCGGCTTTAGGTTCAACATTAGGTTCGGCTTCAGGTTCAGGCTCGACGAGGTTCGGGTTCGGCTTCAGGTTCGACATTAGGTTCGTCTTTCAGGTTCGACGAACCTGAAAGAATTTCAAATTTTTTTTGAGGTTTGTCGAACCTCGAACCTCAAGGATTAGGTTCGGCAAACCCTGTGACTTAGGTTTTGAGGAAGGAATCCTACTTTAAGTAAGCATACTGCTTATAATAGAAGCTCAAAAGTGTTGCTAAAACAGATTTTTGGGAATCTTAAAGGCAATGTTGCTCTTCAAGAGATAACACATGGCTACAAACAAGGATTAAGCACATTCAAGGCCAAGATGGCCCTAGAAGAGGCTCCCCATCCCTTGAAGGACGTATTTTATATTTTTCCTTGGAGCATATTATGGATACAAAAGAAAATTATTGTTATTTTATTGTAAGGAGATTGAGCCAAAAAATATGTATAAGGATTAGCTCTCCATAGATGAGCATGGTTGGATTAATTAGAGATTTTACTAAACCAAGCTTAAGATCTTGTGGGAAGATGAAGCTAAGGGTTTATTTTTTTAAATGTAAGGTTGATCATTTCATCCATACTTGTATTTCAGATATGTTGCGAGGGCTCATGTGACTAGTAATTTTACCTCTTGAGAAGGGCTTATGTTGGGGTTTTACTCTTTTATTCCCTTTGTTCTACTAAATATTAAAGTTTGTTGTTGTCATTTCACTCAAAGATAGTAGTTTTTTTTTGTTCGATAGAGCACACCATTCTTATCATTTTTGGTTTAGAGAGGAGCACCTTTCGAAGGGTCCTCAAAGTGATTTTTTTGTAATATAAAATAGTTCAAATAGGCTGAATTTAGCATGTTATTATAGAAGTGACATACCTTCCCATTCATAATTTCGAACCCTCTAAAATTGCCTTTTTTTAAAACTACCCTGCCCTCTGGAAAAACATTAATATTGGTCCATCATCCATTTTATCAAAAAGTAAATTGTAATATGTTTCTTCGAAATTCCACCTTATGTGGAGGAGACTCCGCCTAATGTGAGAACAAGGCCTTTCCATTCATAATTTAGAACTTTCTATTTATTTTTTCAACTCCCTTGCCCTTTGGAAAAGCACTAATCTTGTTTCATAATCCATCTTATCAAAAGTCAATTGTAATATGTTTCTTAGAAATTCACCCTGATGTAGAGGAGAGTCAGCCTAATGTGAGGGTAAGGGCTATTGTGTTGGCAATGGGAAACTTAACTGAGTTCCCCTAGGGTTACACTTCTGTTTCACTGTTTTATCACTTGAGTGCAGGTTTGGGAGGTACCACACCCAAAAAGGAAAAATCAATATCAAAGGTTGCTCACTTTGTTGGTTATGTATACAGTGTACTGATTTAACATAATAGTGAGCAGAATTTGTTGAGTAATTTGACAAGTTAATAAAAGCTAAGAATGCAGGTTTGTAATTGTAACAAATATATTGTATGTTGGGAATTGATCCCTTTGGGATGGGAACCTATTTCTGTTGCACATTGATCTGAAGTTTATTTTCTTGGATTGTCTTATGCATTTGGTTGGATAGAAATTAAAACATATGCTATTGACTTATATTTCATATTCAACCATGAGGATGAAAGTTCACAAGAAATAGATCTAAGGAGCCTCAAGTTTCAAATAAAATTTTTGAATTTATCTTGAGCATGAATTTTTGAAATTTCCAAACTTATGTTTGGTCTTATTCTAATGGATCGTAGACCTAACAATGAACCCTAGTAAACTCATCGTTGTCCAGCTTTGCATGAATCATAGGCCACCTATCCAAGTGACGGGCCACAAGGAAGACCAAGGTAAGTGGAAAATATCAAAGAAAACACATACAACTTCTGATTGGACCAAAACATCGACAAAATGTGAACATGGTTGTAGTTAATGGAAACCCAAGGAAAATCCTAATAATCTGCCCTGAACCAAGGGACAAATTTCATACCTATGGGTTCGAATTGACTGACAAGCCTTGTTTTGTACTAGGGCAATAGGTTATCAATTGACCCAAAATCAATGGTGTAGATCAATGGTGTAGAATGCAAATAATTGGAAGAGGAAGATTGTCATCATGACAAACGACATGCGGTGGTCGATAAAAGACTAGGCCTAAGCACTCTAGGAAGAGCAATAAATGTCATATCCACCGCTCACACTCTATGACAATGTATGATCAAGTAGGAATTTCTGAGTTGTTCAATTAGTATCTTATTAATGACTCATGTTGTATCTCCCTAATTAGAAACCATGGTGAATCCACGCTAGAGAACCACTAGCACCCTAGTTCGTCGAGCATAGGAACGTAACTATGGGGATTGCGAAAGAAGAGGAGCTGACTTCAAAAATGGGCCACCTATTCTTCCCCAAATGTATTTGGAATACCGAGGTTCTTAGTCATCACTGAGTATGCAAGAGTCCCCATAATGATATTGATATTGTTTCCTACATGGCCTGATGTAAATGGAGAAGGGGCACAATGGTCCGTTACAAATGAAAATTTCTAATTGGTTGAAGGAAGATGACAAAAAAAAATTCGTGTACCTTTGCTTCTCACCATTTTTTTGATAAATGTGATGTAGTCGTTAATGTTATTTGATATGGGAATTAATATGCCACCTTGACAATCTATAAATGGTGGTGTTTCATTTTTATTACATCTCTTGCATCTTTTTCTCTTTTAAATATGTCAAAAAGGTTGAGGAGGGAGACGCCCAAAGGATAATGATATGATGTAAGATCATTCAGGACAAGTTTTATTTTCTTCCTTTTTCTCTTAGATTGATGGTGTTATTCCATGGAAAAACTTATACTTCACAGACTTCCCCTCGGTAGGAAAGCTTGTTAAATGAGCACCGTTGGATCTCTCATTCAACGGTTCAAATTTGATAGGATCCCCTCCCGAGGGGAAGTCTGTTTGGTATATAAGTTTCGCCATCACTCCTTGTCTCGATGGTTTTGCATTGATCTTGTTCAACATCGATCTTTTTTCCTCTTTTTGAGTTTCATTCATATATTTAAATAACGAGCACTTTAAGGTTTGGTGTACAAACATGCATATAAAGAAGCAATGCTAAGGTCACAATTGGCAATGCCTTTGAAAATTAAGCAAAAGTTAACCCCTTTGGTCCAAGGGCCAACATGGAACCTAAAGCATATTGTGGATGCCTTGGCATCAATTCTTTTACAAGGAACATCTCAAGGACAAAAACATGATCAACCAATAGTTTGGAGAGATAGTGATACTCATGTGGATAATAGTTTAATGTGAGAATGGGTGGCTAGCTAGATAGGGATTTTCACACAAGAAGGACCCCAGATACTTAAATTGGTCTAAGAAATGGGTTAAAGGAGACAATAAAGGGAGTGAAAACTACACCAGGTTAAATAAACTATAAAAGCAATTCATGCTACAACATCAACATAACTACATAAAATAGTGTATATATTGAAGTATGTAGGCATAAACTATAACACTTTGTCAATTCCTAAACATCTCTACCGAAGTCTATTTGAAGATTTTATCCTTGAGATCCTCCCTCCTGAATGCTAATGTTTTGATATTGAACAACCATCATGATTTTGGCTATATTTTTACTAGCTACACCCAAGTCTTCATGCATGTCTTCAGAAAAAACTTCGAATGCATAATAACCTCATTCATATCCTTACTTGATTGTTGGTCCCGCCTCATGCCCTTCACTCCTGATACCCACTTGGCATCATTGCTAGGTTTTTTATCATTCTCATTTTCTTTCCTAACTTTGACATTTGAATTTAGCACCAAACCAAATACCTATATCATTAACTTTGTGTCGACTACAATTTAGTTAGATAGAATTCTTATGTTTGACCAATAGACAATTCAAAAAGAATAATTGTAATGACATTAAAATTCATTAATCAATATGAACAAAGTACAAAAGTAATTAATCCATAATGCTAAGTATTGAATCTATTTAAAAAAACTAAAGAATGTTAATGGATGGTTATCAATGAAAAATTATTGACCAAAACACAAGACCTTAGAGAGGGAGAAAATGAAGGAACCAAACTGTAGAGAATTGTTAGGGGAGTTGCTATCTTATGATGGAAACAATATTATTTAGCATCCAAAATGCTATATTACTAGTAGGGCCTTTTGTAGCTATCATTATCATATATAGTCTTTCCAGCAAAAGCTCTAGAAGAGCAGAGATAAAACTTGCACTCCAAACAATACAATGAGATATCCTTGAAAATGTTGTTTATCTTGTTATTAATATTAGTGCATTCAAATAAGAAATTATGGGGAAAGTATGGGGGAGATATTGTAACTTAATCTAACCTTATCAAAAATAAAATAAATAAAAAGTAATTAAAAAAATCCATGTCTTCTCATAAAATAAAAAATTATGAAAAAAAATTTAAAAAATTCATGAAATTTAAAAAATATTAAAAATTAAATTTGGATGTATAAAAAGCAAGAATAAGATCAAACTTCTTGAATTTGAGATATAAAAAAATTACACATCAAGAAAGTGGATCCATTTCAATGTTGGATAGATCGTCATTTAAAATGAATCTATATTAATTTAATTATAAATTAAAAATACAACAACAAAAATATATATATATATATAATAACAATAGATAAAGATCCTCATTTAAAATGAATCTATATTAATTTAATTATAAATTAAAAATAAAAAAAATATATATATATATATATGATATATATATAGAAAAACAATGGATAAAGTTGCTCTCAAAGCTCTCAATAACCCTTTGATCTACATACCCTAGTCCTGGGATTAATATTGTTAATTGAATGAACGGAAGTATACTTATTTAAATGAAACTAATGAAAGTACTTATGTGAATGAAACTTGGTAGTAGTGGGAAAAGTACTTGATTGAATGAAACTTGAGATAGCTTAAATAATATTTATAATTTAAATTTCTGGTCCTGTCGTATACACTCGTGATAGCTCTACGGGGAAGAAATGTTAAAGAACAAAACTCCATACAATAGGTTTATCACATCAACTTATATTAAATTTCTGGTCCCTTCGGATACACTCGTGATAGCTCTAAGTGGAGGTTTAAAAGAAATGTTAAAGAACAAAACTCCATATAATAGGTTTATCACATCAATAATCCTACATAGCTCGTCGAAGGAAACAACCAGGTTAAGGTAATAATTTGTGTTATTTTAATGAATATAATAATTTTGGCCGTTAACTGGTGAACTGTTTTCTCTAATTTATAAAATATATATATGGATGGCAGAACATGTACTTACCTACCCTCTGTAGAGACTGATAGGCTTCGCACATGTGAGGCAAAAGCGCGCTTCAAGCGCACTCAACTATCATAATGAGCACTCGGCCATGTACCAATGATCAGAGACACTTCACATGAGGTAAATATGAAAGGATTGATCGTATTCTCCACGTCATGTCTCACAAAACTGCGTACTAACAAAAACATAAAAATTAAGAGAGATTCAAACTCTATCTTATATGAAAAAATTTACTGCTGTCTTTAAGGCGAATGCGTACCTCTCCTCTAAAGCTTCGAATTCTCTTCAAAATACAGATTAAGAGTTCCAATAGAAGGAAGGGAAGGCTTCGAGCTTTAACTTTCACCAAAAGCCCACCCTCAATCACTATCCACTTGAGTAACCTTTTTCTTACTTATTTTGATTCAATTCACAAGCAGCTGTTAATTTACAGAAATAAAGATTCGAATTCTCTTCAAAATACAGATTAAGAGTTCGAATCGAAGGAAGGGAAGGCTTCGAGCTTTAATAACTTTCACCAAAATCCCACCCTGAATCTATCTGAGTGACAGTTTTTTTACTTCTTTGATTTAATTCACAACCAGCAGTTAATTTACAGAAATAAAGAAAGAATCACCAGATATTAACAGCGCTAGCAGGAAATCAGAAAGAGAACCACCTGAGTGACCTATTTCTTCCTTCCTTTGATTTAATTCACAAGCAGCACAGAAATAAAGAAAGAATCACTAGCAGGAAATCACAAAGACGAATTTATAATAGTAGCATTTATTAGTAAGCAAGAAGGAAGGAAAGCTCCATCACGAATGGCAGGTGGAGCTGAGAAAAGCCTAGAAATATATATGATATTAGTAAATAGAGTAAAAGAAAACGAATAAAAAACTTGAAATTATGGCACGTGTACGTGGAATACAGGAATTCTTGGACCCAGATAAAAAACAACCCCTTGGCCAAAGCCCATGAATTGCCTGGGCTTCAAAACAAAGTAAATAAAAATAATTAGGGTTTAAAGATATGTTACCGGATTCGGAATGCTGTTCAGTAGGAAACTATATATAATTTCAATGGTGTACGTGGAATAGAGGAATTCTTGGACGACGGACAAACCCCTTGGCCAAAACCCATGAATTGCCTGGGCTTCAAAAACAAAGTAAATAAAAAAAATTAGGGTTTAAAGATATGTTACCGAATTCAGAATGCTGTTCACTAGGAATCTATATATAATTTCAATGGTCCTGGAACTCATGTCACAGGTTCTATCCTTATCGGCCTCCCAGTCAAGTGCCCTTTCTCGCTCTCTCTTTACCAAGAAATCACTGTCCTCGAACTCACGTGGCAGGTCCGATCGGGCATAGGCCTCGAAAACAGATGAATCTTTGTCCCAACCTGCAAGCCAAAAAAAATGGTGTGTAACAAAGAAAAACAAAGTATATACACACAACCAAATTCACAATTAATAAACAAACGCATGCATAGAAATATAACCGAACGGATGGAATTTGGCGTGCAAATTGCCTGTCATGAGGCAATTTACACATCAAATACAATCCTCACAGGCAGGTTAGATCCTTCTCAGCTTCCAAGTTAAATGCCCTTTCTGGCTTTCTCTTCACCACCACCAGCTCGTGATCCACCCGCAAGGCATCAGCGTCGAAAACCAACGGAGAATCGTCATCCCGGCCTACAGACAAACAGCCGTGTAAAATACAGAAAAATAAAGCATTTACAAACAACAATCCACGAAAACACAAACACATGCATGGGATGTATACTCACAGATTCACAGCTAGTCACAGCTAATGAGCATGAAAAGCATATAAAATGTGTAACTAGATGATAAGACCAACTAGTTGTTCGAATCGTCTAGTCGGCCATATCGGGCTGGCCTGACGCGTCAGTTTCATCTCCCTAATTCATTATCCGTAAAGTCCGTCTGCTGTGGAGAACAGAGCCGAGCTGAGCTAAACAATGAATATAATAATATTTAACTTACTAAAGGAAAAAGTAACAGAAGCTTATGATAACAGAGCTGAGCCAAAGCTTACGATTAATTTCGCCCGAGTGTTTCATCTCCGCTACCGTAAGCTCCGGTCTCCAGAGTGTTTCATCTCCGCTACCGTCATGTCATCGTGGCCTGCAAACAAAGAGCGAACCCACCGGACCTACCAAGACAGAATATACACAGAAAAACAAAGTATACATAACCAACAAACAAGTGTATATTTACACATAGCCTCGGCACATGAAGCATCATAATAAGGGCTTCGCTCCAAAACTAAGCGCAACATTAGCCTGGCTTGAATTCTTTGATTAGAAGGACAGAGAAGGACTGTCAATTTTTGAAAACAATTTTATTACCAAATAAAATTGCTCTACGGTCATATAAAATTCAAATTTAATTAGACTTATCTATATTTTCGGGCTGAGCTACAAGACACCTCTCTCTTTTCATGTGCTGAAGAAAGTTATACCATCGACACACACGTGCCAACTGATCATATTCTCCTCTGTCAGAAAGATAAGCAGCTCTAGCACTCTACACGAAACTCCTCTTCTGTACCGTCATTGCCAACGAATGGAAGCCAGTAACGTCTGGTTGCCTACCAGCAATAATTATCATCTCACGTCCATCCTAATTTACAATGGCAGACTTAGAGATTGAAGGGTAGCAATCTAACAATAACATGTACAGATATGAAGTAATTAACACGGTTTATCATTATGATATTTAATCTACTAAAAGAAAAACTAAATAAACGAAAAATCCTGACACTTCTGGAGAAGCCGCCGAGTCCAGTGTGGTGACTTGAATTTATTCCAAATTCTTCATTCATATAATTCCAGAAAGCAGATTCAGATTCAGATCTAACTCCAACCTCAACCTCTATCAATTTCAATTTCACAGATATCACATACAAAACAAACAATCACAAAATCACAGGCACACTTAAAAACAAACAATCACAAAATCACAGGCACAGGCAAAGAAGAAATGGAAGCGCTTCCAAACACCAGAGGAACAAATAAAACAGAGATCCAGGAGGAGCGGGATGTGAAGAAGCCGAGCCTCAGCTACGTGGGTAAATATATAAGATGTAATGTATATAAGGGACGGGATCCCTTCTCTCATGACATCAACGGGTATTTCCCTCCCGTCACCCTCTCTCTATAACTAATTTCTGTCTTATAGAGAACAAAAGCACGAGTCTCAGGCTTCAAGCATTTTTCGGATGTTATTTTAAGTTATAGTCTTTAAACTCTCCAAGTAGCACACACGGAAATAGCAGTTACCTTTTTCAAAAAAAAGTAGCTTATTAAAAAATTACCCAGATTGCATTTCATTTCAGTTTTTTCAAAAAGCTCAAAAGAAAATTACAGCATTAAAGCATTTTATCCTTTGTAACAAAAAGGTTTATGATAGTATCTTCTTGTTTAAGCATTTTATCCTTTGTAACAAAAAGGTTTATGATAGTATCTTCTTGTTTAAGCATTTTACTTTTTGTCACAAGAAGGTATATGTATCTTTTTGTCTCATGCTTTTCCAAATACACTAGTTTTGCCTTTCTATATATAAGCTTCCACTTGTGCACTTCTTTTTTTTCAATAAAGATTTTACATTAACACAGTGTCATCCGTTCTCACCTATAATCCATTTAATGATGTTAAGTCACCAAACATTTACAATCTTTTGATTTTTTTTGAGGAGCCAAAGTAATAATACACTTAATTTTGCTTTTCAAATACACTAGCTCTGCCTTTCTCTTTATTTCTTTATATATATAAGCTTCCAATGTGCACTTACTTCTTCTCCCTCAATAAAGATTCTACATTAACACAATGTCATTCGTTTTCACCTATAATCCATTTGATGATGTTAAGTCACCAAACACCTACCATCTCTTGATTTCTTTTTTAAAATTATCCATAGTACTTTTGCTTTTTCACATACATTAGCTCTCCCTTTCTCTTTATTTTTTTATTTATTTATATATGTATAAAACTTTGGAGCAACCGTATCCGGTTGGAGAGTATTAGTCGAATCTAACTATCATTTTGAATGATAAATAATAATATATATATATATATATATATATATATATATATTTTTAACATAAACGGTTATGGAGTTTATTAATATTCAGCAATAAATTGTTGTAGAAAGGTACAAGACAGCATTCACCTCGCTACCACTTCGTTCAGTGAATGACCTTCCTAGGAGCTAAGGAGGAATGTCACTTTGAACAACCGAATTAACTATAAGTTCATTAAGATCTGCTCCTATGGCTTTATTGGCTGCCATGTCTGCCAAGGCATTAAGATCTCTTAGAATATGACAAAATCTAATATTTCGGAAAAGCTTGGAAATGGACCTAATTCTTCTTATCAGTCTAGCAATCCTATTGTTATCGCTATTTCTTCCTCCATTCATTGCCTGAATGATAATCCTGGAGTCCCCAAAAACCAGGACTTCTTCAACCTTTTTAACCCGCAATTGCTTTAGGCCTTGCCATAGCCCATAGGCCTCCGCTATACTATTAGTTTCATAACCAATATTCCAGCTGTACTCCACCACGACTTCCCCATCAGCATTGGTGATGACTCCACCTCCTCCAGCCTTCCCTGGGTTCCCTTTGGAAGCCCCGTCAAAGAAAAGCTTAAAAATTTTCCTCTCTTTTAGCCAGATGCCAAACTGAGAATTATCCATTCTGATCTCCCACGCCTCCATTTGCTTAGCAGCAACAAAATTATCAGCCAGAGGCTTGACATTTCGCATCCACTCTCTTTCTTTTTCTGTTAGAGAACCTTTATTGCTCGGAAGCTTCGAGATACTTATTATCTCCATAAGCAATGCCTGAATTTTGACTGCTATCTTACACGGTGGTTGCTTTTTATCTTGAAATATCCTGTAGTTCCTCTCATTCCATAAACACCAGCATATCAGCTTTGGGATTTTTAGCCAGCAACTCCTCACGCCCCTCTTCTCACTCAGCTCTCCCTGGTACAGACTTTCCCAATTGTAAAGGCAGTCGTGGATATTCTCTGGCATCCTCCTTAACCCTCCCCAGCTGTCTAGCGCGACCTTCCACACTGATTTGGCATAAGAACACTTAAAAAACAGATGCGTTATGGTTTCACCAGCGACTGCACATAAGGGACATCTGAATGGACCAGCGATCCCTTTCTTTTCCAAATTCTCGCCTGTTAGAATTCGTCCATGCAGCAGCGTCCAGGTAAAGAGGTCGATCTTGGGCAACGTGGTGTTGGTCCAGTTATAGTTCCAGCTTTTGGGATTGCCAGGGACGTTAAAATCAGCAGAGAAGCGCTGGTAACCTTCAGTAGCGGTGTAATTACCTGATTAATCTCCCCATCCACGCTTGTCCCTTCTAATTTGGCAGATTGGGGCAATCCCAGTCAGGTGGACGAGGAGCTGCGATTTCTCTTCATCGAGTTCATCTGGTAGATCCGGTAAATGCTAGCCCATCCATCGCTTTCCTTCAGAATTCTCCCACCTGGAGATGTCCCAGATCGTAGTCATCCCCATCTCAACCATCCTTTGCTGCAGGCGTGGAAGTTGTGGAGGGATCTTACCTAGAACAAAGTCATTCCAAATATTAATGAGTTTCCCATTGCCGGGGACCCAGTGCAGACCACCAATGAACTAAGGAAGCGCCTTGAGGCAGATTTGGTGGATAGAAGATCCTTTCTGGCTCACATGGGCACCCTCCAGACATCTGAGCCAAGTACCCCTGAAATACTTAGCTTTCAGCACAAGGCTGGACCAGGAGGGCTTGGGGACTAGCAAATTCCAGAGCAGCTTGGCTCCCATAGCCAAATTTTGGGTCCTGAGATCTCTGATGTGGAGCCCTCCCTCAAACTTCGGGAGCTTAATAGTTCTCCAGCTTACCAATGCAAAATTCTTACTTCTTCCAGCGCTGCCCCCCTGCCATAGAAAAGACCTTATCAGTCCTTCTATTTGATTGATGGTTTGACCGGAGCTAGAAGGAGAGAGCTTTGATAAATCAGGAAGCTGTTCAAGACAGCCTTGATTAAAACTACCTTCCCAGCCAAGTTTAACCAGGTTGATCCCCAACCTTGGATTTTGTTTTTGATTTTCTCCACAACAGGGATCCAGGCCGAGCTCTTGGCCTTGGTTTTGAAGAAGGGAACCCCCAAATAGTTGAAGGACTCCCAATCAGTGACCCCGCCCATGTTGAGGCTCCAGGAGATATTTGACATTTCCCTCGGATTGATGTTCCAGCCATAGATCTGGCTTTTCCTAAGATTGACTTGGCCTCCAAAAGCTAGGCAGTAACGATTCAACTCAGACTTGAATCGCCAGCCTATAATGTTACTAGCACCTCCTAGTAAGATAGTGTCATCCGCAAATTGCGCGTGATTAATTTCTTTGATGCCTCGGGCCATTTGAATTCCGGGGAGATCCTGGTCAAGCCTGGCAGTCTCTAGCTGAAAGCTAAGGACAGAGGCTTGGATGGCATAAAGGAGGGGAGAGAGCAGGCATCCTTGCCTCAGGCCTCTCGAGGCTTGGAAGAAGGGGCCAGCTCTTCCGTTAACAAGAGGGGCAATCCACGGGTTGCTAATACAAGCCCGGACCCAAGATATAAAATCAGCAGCGAAACCAAATTTCTACATCACCTGGAAAAGGAAGGGATGGCTGACCCTGTCAAAAGCATTGGCAAGATCGATTTTGACCACCATTCCTTTATCACCGTGCTTCAAGCTGGAGTGTATAGCCTCTTGAACTAAAATGATGTTTCCCCATATCTTCCTGCCTTTTACAAATCCTCCTTGATTCTCAGGGATCAGTCTCGGAAGAATATGCTTGAGTCTGCCTGCCATAACCTTAGTGATGATTTTATAGCCTATATTGCACAAAGAAATAGGCCTGAACCTGTCAAAGTATTTGGCCTCCTTCTCTTTGGGAATTAAGGCCAGGAAAGCCGAATTGGTGCTTCCGCCTATTTTACTGCAGCTCTGGGATTTCCGGACCATTCTAAATAAGTATTTCTTGATGATGTTCCAGCAAAACTTAACAAAGGTAGCATTAAAACCATCCGGGCCCGGGGCCCTGTCGTCCTTCATTCCATCAACAGCTCTCTTAATTTCCTCCATCGAAATAGCCTGGGTAAGAGACTCATTATCGCTGGTTTTAATGGAACTGGGAATCAGATTCAATATTTCAGCGTCCTCCACAACTGGCTGGGCCGTGAAGAGGCCACTGAAATGTCTGGAAGCTTCAATTTTAATTTCTTCATGACTTGTTATAATGCGATCCTGAGTGTGGATTTCCTTCACCCAGTTAAAATTGTCTCTGGCAGCCGCCTACTTATGAAAATACCTTGTATTCTTATCCCCATCAACCAGCCAATCGCATCTGGCCTTAATCTTCCACCAATCAGACTCGATTTTGCAAGCTTTGTGGAGATTAGCATGCAATTGAGCTTCAGCGTGGAGATCCTCAGCGTCCACGTCTTTGATCTCCAAGGCAGCCT
This sequence comes from Pseudotsuga menziesii, assembly GCA_001517045.1. Lineage (NCBI taxonomy): Eukaryota > Viridiplantae > Streptophyta > Pinopsida > Pinales > Pinaceae > Pseudotsuga > Pseudotsuga menziesii. Next base: position 57,136 of record LPNX010206061.1, read on the forward strand.
GAAGGGACTCGAGCTCCTTTGCTGCAAGAGATTTTTGGTATGAAGGAGAAGGGATAGTCCTGGCCCAAAGCTTAAGGCGCTTTTTCAGTCTTTTTAACTTTTCCTCCCACACGTAGAATGGAGAGCCTGTGACTGGGGGGATCCACGAGCTAGCTACGATTTGGAGGAAGTCAGAGTGCGTTGCCCAAAGGGGATTAAACTTGAAAGGAATTGGGCCCCAATTCTTGTTAAAAGCCATCTCAAGGAGAATGGGCCTATGGTCGGAGACTCCAAATGGCAGAATTTTGGAAGAAATATTCATCCCCATCAGTAGGAAGGAATCCTGGACTAGGAACCTATCGAGTCTTGCGGCAATATGTCCAGGCCCTACTCTTTTATTATTCCAGGTATACTTTCCAGCAGCAGGTTTAATGTCCATGAGATCCCATTCCAGAATGATTTCATCTATAGTCTCCCTTATGGGGTCCCTGATCAAGGACCCACCTCGCTTTTCTTCTTGGCTTAGGGTGACATTGAGATCACCTGCAATTATGATGTTACCCTGCAGATTACTCTTCTCCTCACACAGGAGGTTCCAGCAGGAATTTTTCTCTGCAGCAGAATTGGGAGCATAGATATTGAATCTACTTACCAATGAGTTCGAGGCTTTCTACCTAAGCTGGGTGAGGATCCAATGGTTGTTGTACTTGACGTCAACGGAATCAAATTCTTTATCATTCCATAGGGTTCCAATGCCGCCAGAAGCCCCTCTTGAGCTTATTGCAGCTTTCCCTTTGCCTTTCCAAAATTTTTGACTAACTTGGAGGAAGACGGCTTCCTCCATCTTGGTCTCCTGGATCAGGAAGATGTCCGGCTTATGTAAAGAAGATAGATCTGACATTGCTTCTTCTTTGATTTTACTTCCAAGACCTCTACAGCTCCAGGAGAGGACCCTCATTACTTACTTTTGGGGAGCTTAGGCATCCCTTTCTGGGCATGCCCTTGCTGTCGGGTGTTCCTAGCGGTATTCAGGAGCTTTTCCAAAGTTAGCTGAGAGCCTTGCAACTTATCCTTATAGGTTGCCTTCTCTCTTATTTCTTTCCTGGATTTTCTTCCCTTTGTTTTAAGCATTCTCGGAGTGGTTATTTCAATTTCCCCCTCCTCCTCTTCCTCTTCCTCCGATCCAGAGTCTTCATCTGATTTCCCCAGGGTTTCCCCTGCAGTAACCGGGGCCTTTTCTTCCTCTTGATCCTTCAGTGGTTGCGCTGATATTACTGCTTCAGAATCTTTGTTCCCTTCATTACTGGATTTCTCACCAATTTCAATGAGTTCTTCCCTTATTTCCGCCATTGCTTTAGTCTTGGTTGCTTCCACTGATCCTTCAGGGTTAGTGACCCTTGTTTCATTGGTCCCTTCACCTTTTTTAGAGCCCTTCCCGGATTGGTGTTTGGTTTTAGATCTAGACACCTTTTGCCATCCCTCCGCCTTGTCCTGCTGGTTCTCTGGCTTTTTTGGGCAGTTGCGGATGAAGTGCCCGTACTCATGGCATCCTCTGCATTTGAAGGGCAGTTGTTCATAGTCAAGTTTCTGGAAATGGGACCAGCTCCCCACAGTTAATTTGATAGCTTCGGGCAGTCCAGCTTCTAGATCGACCTCAACGCAGATTCGAGCACAGGCGTATTGGTCTTTTGGGCTAGCCATATCTATGTAGTTCCCCAACGCAGTCCCTATGGCCTGGAGGGATTTAGGGTTCCAGCAATGCATGGGAAGATTGGGCAGCCTGACCCAGACTGGCACTGCTCTTGGTGTGTCAGCCTCTGGATCGAAATCCGGCGTCCACCTGTTGAGGTAAAGACCTTGCGGCCCCATGAAGTAGGGCCCATTTCTGAAGATCAACTCTTTATCATCCTTGGATTCGAAGTCGAAGAGAAAGAAACCTCGCCCGACGGAGTAGGAAGCAACATTGTTGGTGATGAGGGGTCTCTAGTTTCTTTGAACCCAGCTGTCCGTTGTTTTGGGCGAAGGCCAAAGCCCCGTAAACTGACCGATCAAGGCTCGATCTGCCAGGGAAAGAACGACCCGGATGGTTTCCTCCGAAGGAAGGGCAACCTCCGGCACATCTTCAAGCCTTTTGACAAATTTCGGGGGTTCAGGTTTGCCGAATCTCTTGTTGTAAGAAGAGATTAAACGATCGAATTCATCCAATTGAGGAACCTGGGACGGATCTCGATCCTCAGGGATCGGAGTGCCCATCTTCAGCCCTCCAGCATTGCCAAAGCGGCCTCTGACAGCAGTCCACGCAAATGCAGAGTATTATCCACGTTCTGGTTCCAGATCAGATCAGATTCACGCCCCTCACGAGCTCAGATCGGGTTCAGCAGCCTAGTGCTGGCCACCTCCAGTTCGCTCCTCGTGCAGCCTTCAGCGAGCTCCTAGCTTGTCGAATCAAAATCTCCAGCGTGCTCCTCGTCAAATGGTAAGCATCAATAATAATATTATATTAGATTATGATAACAATTACAAATGAAGCTCGCCTTTATAGGATTTGAGACTAAATATAAAAGGGGCGAGATCTCTTCTCTCATGACCTCAATGGGTATTTCCCTCCTGTCACCCTCTCTATAACTAATTTTTATCTTATCATACGCATACAACTCCAGGCTCCAAGAGAGGAAAAGCATGAGTCTCAGGCTTTACTAATTTTTAGGATGCTATTTTAAGTAGTCTTTTAATCTCTCCAAGTAGCACGCACACACGGAAGTGTATATTTAGCACTTACCTTTTTCATAAAAAGGTTATGAAAAAGGTAGTTTACTAAAAAAAACACAGTGCATTTCATTTCAGTTTTTTCAAAAAGCTCATAAAAAGATTACAGTATAAAAGCATTTTAGATAAAAGTAGCTTACTAAAAAAATCCAAATTGCATTTCATTTCAGTTTTTTCCTTTGTAACGAAAAAGTTCATAAAAAGATTACAGCGTTAAAGCATTTTATCCTTTGTAACAAAAAGGTCTATGATAGTATCTTCTTGTTTCTCTTTTTTTTTTCTTTTGCATATTTCTTTTTTACAATAAATGTGTTTGAAGGAAATCACTTTCAACTTTGTGTTGAGATTTTTTATTTTTTCTTTCCAAATTAATAATGTGCCATCGATAATTTATATAAAGGTCATCATTGAGTTACCAAAAACGTGAGGAGGCTCTGGAAGCAGCAATAGACTGAGGCCCATGTTCCAATCCTCACCTATTGATGCATTTTCTCATGGCTATCCAAAGTAGAAGTCATAGTACACTTAGCTTCACATGTTATTTGCAACTATTCTTATTCATGCTTTTTCAAATACACTAGCTCTGCCTTTTTCTTTATTTCTTTATATATATATATAAAAGCTTCAATTGTGCACTTACTTCTTTTTCCTCAATAAAGATTTTACATAAACATGATGTCATCCATTCTCACCAATAATCCATTTGATCACTTTCCGTCACCAAACACCTACAATTTTTTGAATTGTTTTTTAAAATTAGCCAAAGTAAAAACCATAATACACTTAATTTTGTTTTTTTCAAATACACTAGCTCTACCTTTCTCTTTATTTCTTTATATATATATATATATATATATATATATATAAGCTTCCAATTGTGCACTTACTTTTTTAGGTTACATTTTGTATTTATTTGTATAATTTTTTTAAGTTACATTTAGTATTTTTTTATATACATCCAACAGTACAGACCTCTTTCCAAGTTTGAAAAAAAAATCCATCTATGGTATCTATCTATTCTCTACATATAGCTCATACATACTTTGAAGATGTTTTTATGAAGATATCTGATAGACTCGGATTATGGCGACAGAACGTACTTCTGTAGGCGAGGATTTATGGCTACTATGATTGATCGTACTCCATTTGATTGAAGGTGTTGAAGGTTGAACATGTGGCATGGTCCAGGCATAGGAGGGCATTTATTTTGACTTTTGGATGTGATTTTGTATCAGGTACGGGCCACACTTGGTGGTTGCCATTCGTGGACACGTATACTGGAGGATTTGGTCAGGGATTTGTGCAAGGTTGCTTTTAATAGTCCCTTTTGATACTGGCGTCAGGTTTTTTCCTTGGGATTTCACGTATTGCATTTCTATTTTCTGACGGAATTTTCGTCTGCAGATTTCCTGTTGTTTTTTTTTCTTGTTGTGGGTGATAGGGTGGTGGAAAACCCTGTTCTGTCGATGTTTTCTTGGCACGTGTTGATTCCTTAGATGATCTCTAGGAGGAGTGGTGTAGTTTTTATGGAGTATTTCTGATTGTTATGAGATTTACCGGCGCAGATTTCTAGTCTTTCGACTTGGGTTTGTTTTGTCTTTGGAGTTGACATTGCTGGCAGGTTTTCTGTTGGTTTTCGTTGGGGTGTTTCGGTGGTGGAAAACCCCTTTCTGTCGGTAATTTCGTGGCGATTGCTCCTTTCGTTGCTGAAGGACTGTGGAGGTTTGTAAGGTGCATTCGTTTGGTATATTGAAGGACTATGGTGCACGGGGACTTCACTTAGTGAACATCTCACATAGCACGTGCGATCATGGGATATTAAAGAATACCCTTAATTTCTAGAGATATTGACCCAAACTCTTTTTGTTGAAACCCCCTCCCAATACTTAAAACCTCCTCCCCACCCCTTTTTATACCTCAATCCTTATAAACCACCCTACCCACTGCCACCTTAAACCCCTCATCCCCCCAATACCTACAATATATTGGTTCAATTTTTAATAATTTTAAAACCCACAATATGAACTAACGTGACAGGATATTGGTCAACAAGTGAAGCCCCTATGCTGTGGTGGTGGAAAATCCCTTTCCTATCGGGTGGTGGAAAATCCCTTTCCTGCCGGTGATTTCTTGGTGATTGTTGCTTGGTTTGTTGAAGGACTGGGGCGGTTTGCATGGTGCATTCGTGTTTGGATATTTGATATACTGTGGCGGATTGGACGGTGCTTCCGTAGTTTTGGTTTTTTGGAGGAAGGTGGCGGCTTGTATGGTACTTTGCAGTGGATAACTGATGTTAATGTTGGACATATGTATCGGTATGTATATGCTTACAACGCTATGATTGTTATTATAGTTTCGATTTGGGTATATACTTTCCTGTGTATATCTTGTCGTGGGTTGGTTGTAGTTCTGGTTTTACTGGTTCTAGTGGTTTTTATGTCTTGGGTTCTGCATTGGGCTTCTATTTTGGAGTTTATTTGAGTTTTCTGCTGTTGGTGGCAGCAGTTTAACTTTGTCGGTCTTTCTTGTTATGCACTGTGCTTTGGGTGGAGGGTGCATTTCAGATTCCTAGGGTTTACTCGCTCTATTTTTGAGCTGGTATATTTCTGGTTTAAGCGGTGGGGCCGTTTGTTTGGTTTCTGGTTTCAACTGTGGTTTTTGGGATTAGGGTTCTTTTTATCTCTGTCAGTGGTGGGATGACTTTACGTGAGGCTAAAGCGTTAACCCGTTCGCCTCAGAACACCTGGGTATTCAATTCCTCGAGGGTGCTCCCTAAGGGGATTTCTGAGGATTTGCAGTGTTCGCAACCATCTGTGGTGGATAGGGTGTCTGGTGTCAAGAAGAATTCTAATTTTTCTTTTAATAATTTATCTGGGGCAAATGTGAAGGATTTGGGTCTTCATTTGGAGGACGATTGTTTTGGGAGTATACTATTGGTGAATGGGAGTAAATCAGATATGAATATTGGCTCCTTTCCGGTTGTTCCTCCTTTAAGTGGACTGTTTGATTTTCCTGAACTGAAAACAACAGAGCTTGATGAACCCTTGATCCCTTCTCTCTGTATTAAGACCACTCTGTCAGACATTTATGAGGGTTCTGATGATGTTAGGGTTGACCCGTTTCTACATACTGGTTCGATGAAGGGATTTGGTAAGAAAGCTAGCAAATGTGTGCGTAAATTGGATAAACCTTTGCTTCTAGTTGTGGGAGAGGATGTTTCTTTAAATGAAATTGCACTTACCAATGCCCTTACCCTTGTGGTCCGTTTTGGAGGAAGGAAATTTAGTTCTGACAGTTTACATAGATGGGTTTCTGCTTTTTGGTCACGAGATGTTAGAATCTGTCCAAAAATATTTATTCTCCACAGGGGTTGGCTGGCCTTTAAATTTCAGGATCTAGATGATGTGGAAGTCATTCTCAAAGGGAATTGGAAATGGGAGAATACAGGACTTTTTCTCAAGTGTTGGACACCTCTATTTGATCTGCGAATAGAGAGGTATGACTCTTTACCCATCTGGGTTAAATTGCCTAATTTGCCATTCGAATATTGGTCTTTGGAATTTTTTAAGATGATTGGAAATTATATTGGGACATTTCTTGAGGCAGATATGTCTTTTTTAAAAACTGGTATATGTTGTTTGGGGAAAGTATTGGTCCTTATTGATATGCACAATGGCCTTGCTAAAGACATTGTCATTAAGAAAGGAGATATTGTTTTTACCCAGACTCTGGACTATGTTGGATTGCCCTTTAGGTGCAATCGTTGTCATAAATATGGACATTTGTTAGCTCACTGTCACTTACCTTTTTTGAAAATTCAATTGTCCTCTTTACCCAAGTCCAAAAGTGTTTGGCAGATTAAGAAAGATGATATTCCTGTTGATTTACCTGTAAATCTTTCTGATACTTTTCCTGTTAAAATTCCTGAAGCATCTTCGGCTGTTCTTCCAGTTGATTTTCCTATTAATTTACCTGCTGATTTAGACTTATCCATTGATTTTCATAAGGGTATACCTTTGATTTCAGTTAATTGTGAAAATAACTATTTGTCACCTATGATGTCTGTTACTTGTGTTGAGTTGGTTGAAGATGTGGGCCATTTCGATTTGACTTTAAAACCTCTGAGTCTGACTACTTTGGTTGATTTTGAGGAGGGTAACCTTATCAATTATGTCCTGAAGCCAGGTTTGGATAATCTAGATAATTTTATTTTGGGCAAGTCCAGCCTTAAGGATTTAGGGTTTACTTCACCTATAAAGGATACCAAAGGACATGGTTCGGGTTACTTTTTGAGATCTAGTTCCAAGGTATTGGATTCAACTCTGGGCTTTAAGAGTTTATTAACTCCTACTAAGTTAATTGAGTCTATAAAGGGGTTTGTTTCTTCTGATGATGTTGGGGCACTTAGAGTTTTGGATGCCCAGTGTAGGGTTTCACTATGATAGTTATGACCCTTAATTGTAGGGGTTTAGCTAGTAAACCTAAAAAACTAGCTATTTGTAGGTTAGTTGCTGATCAGTCTATGGATGTACTGTTTTTACAATAAACTATGGGTGATGGGGTTCTGTTTGCTGGTAATATGGAATTATTATTGTATGCACGGAATTTTTGTTCTGTGGATGCCAAAGGGAAGTTGTGGGGTTTGCTAGTAGGATGGAGGAATCATTTTCTTCTTTTCTTGATTTTCTGGGCAATGGAATTGGGATTATGTGTTTCTCTTTATTATACTAAATTACAAATGGAGATTTGTTTTATTAACATATATGGACCATATGTTAATAGGGAAGGATTCTGGTACAATCTTTTGGATTTTATTAGTACTAACTGTACTAAGATTATTTTTGGTGGGGATCTGAATTTTTCCATGGGGATTTCTGAAATTTGGGGAGATAGGGCCAGGGTTTATTATCTATCTGATTTTTTTTCAAAAATTTTGGATGATTATGGTCTGGTGGATATCTTGCCTAACATGAATCTTCCTACTTGTAATAATAGGAGAGTTGGTAGTGAGAATGTTAGTAAAAGACTTGATAGATTGTTGATTTTTGTTGACCTACTGGAACATGAGCTTTACTTTCGATAACGGGTGGGATGTGGGGGAGAATGTGATCATCATCCTATATTTTTGCAAATTTTGGGTCATGATAAAAAATTACATTCTCCTTTCACGTTTAACCCACATTGGTTGGAGCATGAGGATCTGGTTTTGCTATTAAAAAAATACTTGGAAGGTGTTTGATGTGAATTATGTTTTGTCTCCTGCTTCTCAGTTTTCTGCTAATTTTAAAAGATTAAGAATGTTTTTATTTGTTGGTCTATTAAAAGGAAAGAACAAGACACTAAAGATTTAGTAGAGATTGAGTTTTTATTAGAGGAAGCTTGCTCTAAGTTAGGATTTGGTTTTTCCACTGATGAGGATAAGGCTTCTCTTTATGTATTGGAATCTAGAAAGAGAAAGATTTTGTTATATAGAGAAAAAGAGGCTAGACAGAAAAGTAGGGATGTTTGGTTGCTTTGTGGTGATGATAACACCCCTTTCTTTCATAAATTTGTGAATCACAGGAAATATACAAACTCTATATGGAAGATTGCAGATGCTCAGGGCAATATCGTTGAGGGTTTTGAGTCTATTGCTGGGGCGGGTGTACATCACTTTCACTAGTACATATGGGCGGATTTTTCCACGTTTTTTTACTTTCGTGGAAAAATCAAGGGTAAATTATGCATTTTTACAATTTTTTTTTAAGGAAGCCCCGACTTCCGTCGCTATATCCACGCGAGCCCTAACTTCCGTAGCTATATCCACGCGATCCCTGACTTCCGTCGCTATATCCACGCGAAGGTAATATTAAGTTTGTTTATTTGGATAAGCTCGCGTTTATTTGGATAAGCTCAGCCCGCGTTTAGTTGGCTCTCGGGCTAGAGGCACATTAGCAAATACCCATTCTCAGATAAACATTATTTTTCATTCAGCATCAACATAATGCAATGGTTTGGTTCTCCTGGATTCTCTCATGCCAAAGGACCGACAGGGTTTAGAGTTTAACCAACCAGGGATAGGTATTCTTCATTTTTCTCAAGACCCAATTTCTGGTTCCTATCCCCTCGTGGCTTTTTTTCTTTAGATACAGTCTTTAACTCGGAACACAATGGCTGGGGCGGTTTATGGTATATCTGGAACCCTCCGTTGTCTAGCAGAGCTCTGTGTAAGGTTCTTGCAGGCTAGAGAAAGCCACCTATTTCACTGCCAGGAATCGCCCTTCAGGCCGGGATGCAGATTTGGAAGGAGGATTTCAAGTAATGGGACGAGACTGAAGGCAAATTCTTTGTTTTCCATTAACAGTTTCTCCAGTTTGCTCGCATATTCCAAATGGACATATGCGCAGACAGCTTTTGGAGGAGCTCTGGATTTTAGAGGTAGTTATCCAAGTAGTTTGATTGAAGATTCAAGTATCATGGCCTTGAAAGCTGAATCAAGGGAGCTCTCCACTGATGAATCAGATGGTATGTCATAAACTTTGCTTCCATTTCTGTATTCTATTTTGCAGGATTATTGTTTTAAAACACCACGATTTACATCTATTATTGTAATGAGAATGATCGATTATATCTATTGGTGTAGAAGGTGTGGTTGTATTAGTTATTGGAGGAGGAGGCAGAGAACATGCACTTTGCTATGCCTTGCAGCGGTCATCTTCTTGTGACGCAGTGTTCTGTGCCCCAGGAAATGCTGGCATAGCAGATTCAGGAGATGCGACAGACCCTGGAAGAAGCCTATGGCGCAGTCGATAGCATGCTTTTAAAAGGAAGTTTTGGGTCAGCTGGTCGTCAGATTATTGTGGAGGAGTTCCTTGAAGGAGAGGAAGCTTCATTTTTTTCTCTTGTTGACGGTGAAAATGCCCTTCCTCTAGCTTCAGCACAGGATCATAAACGTGTGGGTGAAGGAGATACAGGTCCAAATACAGGAGGAATGGGGGCATATTCATCGGTTCCTGTCTTGACAAAGGAACTCGAGTCACTAGTGATGAAATCGATTATAATTCCAACGGTGAAGGGAATGGAGGCAGAAGGTTGTAAGTTTGTGGGGGTACTCTATGCTGGATTAATCATTGATTACAAATCTGGTTTACCAAAACTTCTCGAGTACAATGTTAGATTTGGAGATCTTGAATGTCAGGTCAGTGTGCTTGCTTTTCTTTTCTATTTGTCTAATGCTTGCTTGACTAATATTCTAGGTCAATGTGCCCTAGCTGTGCATCCATAATTTT